>CM075493.1:635000-820000 GCA_037950675.1 Hypophthalmichthys molitrix | reverse complement strand
GTCTTTAAAGGCGGTGAGTTTGAGTCAGAAATCTCTTTACACACACCAAACTTCACAGTTTTATTCATATCTATATTCATATATCATTCGCCTGAGTTATACAACATTTCATTCCTCAAAACATGGTGGGAATGTGATGTTTTCTGATTTATATCCAAAATCCCCTCTGGAACATGTCAACAAAATCAAACCGGAATTTTGGAATCTTTCTTTATCCAATGTTCAGATTTCTTTTCTGGAAATGTATGCAAATTAGTGCATATTTAATTAGACAATGCCTCATTTGCATATTCAAGCATAACATTTAAAAAAAAAACAAACGTGTACTTCTTAATGTATTCAATAAAATGGGGAAAATATGATGATATCTATTAGTTAATGTTTTTTACCATATTCACCTGTGGTGTCTTGCCTTAAAAAACCCTTAAAAAGTCTTACATTTGATGACTGATAATATAAATATTATCATATTCATATCCTATTATTTATGATATAATAATATATAATAATAATGTAAATAATCATATCATTTATATTACTATTTTTGTCATATAATATCATATTTTCATATTATTTTCATGTCATAATATTTTATTTTCATCTAATTCATATAATTTTTGATCATGTTATTTTCATATTATTTATATTATCATATATTTTCATAATATTCATATTATTGTAATATATTCTTTTCATATTATTATTATTATTTTATTATTTTGTATCAAATTATAGTATATTATTTTCATATTGTTCATATATTTTTGATCATTTTAAAATATTCTTTTCATATTATTTATATTATCATAATATGATTATATTTTCATTGTTCATATTATTGTAATATTATCATATTTTATTATTTTTTATATTGTAGTATATTATTTTGATACTATTAATATATTTTTGATCATATTCAAATATTCTTTTCATTTTATTTATATTATATTATCATAATAATATATTTTCGTATTATTATTTTGTATCATAGTATATTATTTAGATATTATTCATATATTTATTGATCATATTAAATTATTTTCATATTTATATTATATCATAATAGTATTATAATATTTTCATAATATTCATATTGTAATATTCTTTTCATATTATTATTATTTATCATATTATAATATATTATTTTCATATTATTGTTATTATTATTATCATAATATATTTTATAATATTTGTATTGTAATTTTTTTTTTTGTATTATTATTTTATTATTTTGTATCATATTACAGTATATTATTTTCATAATTATATAATTTTTGATCATATTAACATATTATTTTCATAATTACCATAATAATATTATCATATTTTCGGAACAGATTTCACCTTCATAACGGCACAATATAAATGACCGTTTGTAAAGATACAGAAGCACTGTGGGATTATTTTTCTTTCTCTCTGAATGTCATTCATTAGATACAAAACATCACAGTAAGTGTCATTTATTGTAAGAATCGCCTTGATTTTTTATTTAAAAAATGTGTTGTTTACCACAGAAACTAATCATTACCAGTAGAATCCCATCCAGTAATAATGACAATTATGACAGTGTGAACGCAGCAGGTAATTAGTATCCGTTTTCTGGCGTTCCACATAAACTCAGCTAATGATAACTCGCGCGTGCTGTTCCCGCAGGCCGCAGGCGCAAACCTCAAGTCCTCCAGCGCTGCGTCGAATGCTAGCGAATCTCCGGCCAGCCGTCAGGCGGCGGCGAAACTGGCGCTGCGCAAACAGCTGGAGAAAGCGCTGCTGGAGATCCCGCCGCCCAAACCGCCCGCGCCCGAGTTCAACTTCCTGCCGTCGGCCGCCAATAACGAGTTCATCTACCTGCTGGGGCTGGAGGAGGTGGTGCAGAACCTGCTGGAGTCTCTGGGCCGAGGTACAGAAGATCATCATCTTCATGTTTATAAAGTCTTAATATCTTCATAACTTATAGCTGGACTATAATAAAGGTACATTTTAATAAATACGATTAACAGAGTTTATAAACCGCACGTGCGTCAAATGCTCCTGATGATGCTGACAAAAAAACATATCAAAGATGAAGATTTCTTGAATTAGGATCTGCATTTGAAGTCCATCTGCATGTTTATTTATTATTATCATATTATTGTTTTCATATTATTGTCATTTTTGTCATATTATAATATTATCACATTATTATTTTCATTTTATTCATATTATATTCATATTATTTTTATCATACTATATTATCACATTATTTTTTTCATATTATTCATATTTTTCATATATTATTATATCACATTTTAATATCACATTTTTTTATATTACTATTATTTTTATTCTATAATATATAAATTCATTATTGTTCATATTATTATAATAATAGTCATATTATTTCCATATTATTATTTTCATATTTTATTATAATTATCATATCATAATATATTATTTTCATATTCATATAATTTTGATAATAAAATATTGTTTTCATATTATCATATCATATTTTCATTATATTCATATTATTGTAATATCATATTTTCCTATTATTATTATTTTTATATTATTTTATCTTATTGTGATATTAACTTATTGTTTTCATATTATTCATTTTGTTGTTACTATTATTATTGTAATATTATCATATTATTCATATATTTTCATATTATTTTATCACATAAGTTTTTCCATATTATTTATTTATATTATTTTTATTCTATAATAATAGCATATGTATTAATGTTCACATTATTGTAATATCCTCCTATTATTTATATATTATTATTATTATTTAATCATATTATAATATTATTTTCATATTCATATAATTTTTGATCATAATAAAATAGTTTTCATATTATTTATATTATTATAATATCATATTTTCATAATATTATTGTAATATATTGTTTTCATATTATTTATTTTTGTTATTTTATCATATTGTAATATTGTTTCCATATTATTCATGTTGTTATTAGTAGTAGTAGTAGTAGTAGTATAGTAATAATCATATAGTGATGTTATCATATTCTTTTCATAATATTCATATTCAGAGAGAATATTTATATTTCATAACATTCTCTCTGAATGTCATTCATTAGATACAAAACATCACAGTAAGTATCATTTATTGTAAGAATAATGGAGAAAAGTGAAGTTACGACATGTGACGTGATGTGTGTGTGTGTGTGTGTGTGTGTGTGTGTGTGTCTCAGGTAAACAGGGTCTGTACGCCGGTTTAGTGGTCAGCACTGGAGAGCCGTCCTGCTGCTCTCAGTGTAAGACGGATTTCACCTGCCGCTGGCGCAAAGACAAGGGCGGAGCCACGATGTGTGAGCAGTGCATGTCGTCCAATCACAAGAAGGTCCTGAAGGCCGAGCACACCAATCGGCTGAAGGCGGCGTTCGTGAAGGCGCTTCAGCAGGAGCAGGAGATCGAGCAGCGCATCCTGCAGCAGGCCACGCCCCCTGCCTCTTCATCATCATCATCATCCTCCTCCTCTGCTCACGGGGTGAAACAGCGCTCGCTGCAGCAGACGATGAGCCGCCACCCTGCAGCCATCAAACAGGTGAGCGTCGCTGCACACCTGTATGAAGCTGGCTCTGTGTTTATTCAGCAGGAAATGATGCAGATGTTTTTCCTCCAGGTTTCTCCGTCGTCCCGTAGCGTGCAGCAGTCCGCGGCCGGGATACGCGCCGTCCCGCACTCCTTCTCGCCCTCCTCTCAACTGCAGAACGCAGTGGCGGCCGCCGCACTGGTCAACAGGCCAGGTAAGCATGCAGTGCATCAGGGGTCAAAGGTCAACAGAGGCAGCAGAGGGAGCGCCGACCCCACGACCTCCTCTGGCTGGAGGAAGCGGAGCCGCGGCGCAGCAGGTAGATTCTGGTCAAAACTCCCTCGACGACACGATGATTGCGTCTATACCATTTGTTTTTATGCTTTCAGGTTTTGTTTCAATTTTAGTTCATTTTTTAGTAACTTTGTCATTTTTAGTAGTTTTTCTTCTAAATATTACTATTTGGGTTTGATTTATTTTGCCGATCTGGACGGCGTGCTGTCAGTCAGACCTCAGGAACCGCCCAAAATGCCACAATAACCAATCAGGGGAAAAAAGAAAGTCGCGTGGGAATCGCTTTCATTCGGGGTCAGAGTTCATGAGGTTTCCTTATAAACCTTTAAAGACAGAGTTACTGTGAGGTTTATGCTTTTGTTGTTTGCATTATTTCAACGTATTATTTTTAAAATAATCAAGTTTAACAGCAGAATTGAAAAACTGCATTACCCATGATTCTGTGCAGAAAGTTCCACCAATCAGAGTTCTCTTTAACTCTATAATATTATATCACATTATTTTCATGTTATTCACACTATAATCATATTATTACTTCTTATCATATTATATTATCACATTATTATTTTAATATTATCTAAATTATTATTATTGTAATATTTACATTTTTCATATATTATTTTATCATATTTTATCACATTATTTTTTTCATATAATTTATTACTATTATTTTTATTCTATAATAATATCATATTAATTTATTAATGTTCATATTACTGTAATATTATCAATTTATTATTATCTTCATATTTATATATATTTTTTTATCTTATGATATTATTTATATTATTATATTTGTCATATAATAATAATAATGTCATATTATTTTCATATTACTCTTTTAAAACATGTATTTGGGCCATTCTACAGATTTGGTGCTAACCATAAAACACATTCAAAAGGCTTTTAAATATTCACATTTTTTATGTTTACTAAGATCCTTCTATTATCTATTGAATCCCACAATAATATTTAAAATATCAGTAAGCTTAATATATATAAAATCATTTATTGGGTACTTTCAATTGGGAGTTGTCTGTCCCGAACCCTAAACACTAAATTTCAACTTGTGAAAATGATATTTTAAGTAATTTTTGCAATTTTTTCTATTGTTGTTTTTAAAAAATTATTTTTGATTTTTACAAAATTGAAGTTAAAACATATATATTTTATTTTTAAATCATGAAACTTTATGTAAAAAAACGTGTCCCGCATTTTTACGTCACTACCGGAACATTGTGTGTTTGAGTCTATTGTCTGAGACTGATTTTAACACACTTCTATATTTTTGATCAGGCAATATTCCTGTGTCCCTCCCTCTCATAGCCTCTCTTTCAGAGTAGATAGGTCCCTCATTTGGAGTTAAATGTGTTCAAAAGTCTGAAAATCTGTGTGGAACTTTAAGGAACGTCACTACCGAACACATTTTTCTGCAATTAAGGAAACTTTTTTTGGGTGTTATTCCATAAAATTTGTTTTTTATATGCGTACAGCTGTTCAGAACTGTGCTAGCTAACCATGTGCTGATTATCATCTTTGAGCTATGCTCAAAAGTGTCGAAAATTGTCATTACCGAAACATGGTGAAGTTTCAGTAGTGACATCATTGTTTTGGTAGTGACAGAAGGAAACACATAATCCTTTATATAAGTGAAATAAACACAATTTTAGTACTGTTATGCAATTCATTAGCATTTTAATGTTTTAGTATGCGAGTTAAAATTGTGTAATGTGATGTCACTACCAACACATTACTGTCACTACCGAAACTGTGCAGTCACGACCGAAACATGGGATGTTTTGTCAAAAATAAAGTATATTGATTTATCAACTAAGATGTTATTATAGTGTTTGGTTCAATGTATATTCAAACTAATGAATCATTAACTGTGAAATCAGTATGATAAACTTTATGCCTTTTACAAAGAAAGATTGGATTCAAAATACAACAAATCTCATAAATTACACTTGAAATATTGTTAAAATTGTAATTGTTATTGATTTACCTGTGAGAACTGTTTTTTAAAAAATAGCAAAAAATATATTTACGAGGTAGATGTAAACAAAATCTTAATAGGTCAATGTAACCCTTCTTATTAAATGATTTTTTTTTGTGTTTCGGTAGTGACAAATTTAACGGGAATGGAAAAATATTCCAAAACTTTGAGAATTATGAGAATTAACTGCACAATTACTAGAAATGTGTACCTTGGATATCTGAATCATGTGACTTCCTTTCTATAATGAAATGTTCATTAGATTCACGCAGCTCTTTTGCATTTGAAACAAATGATGAACGATGGGTGAACGATCCCTGATGGACATAAACAGGGTTAAATTGTGTGTGTGTGTGTGTGTGGCAGGTGTGACGATGGCCTATGTGAACCCCAGCCTGTCGGTGCACAAGACGTCGTCGTCAGCAGTGGAGCGTCACAGAGAGTATCTGCTCGACATGATCCCGTCTCGCTCCGTCTCACAGCCCACAAACACCTGGAAGTAAAGAAGTGAAGCTCCGGGTTCGTCTGGGATTCAGGACGCGTTCACGCCGGAGCGCTGAGCCGCTTCTCCAGGTTTATTCATCCAAGGGCTCTTCACTCTCACGGGTGAGTTTGTACTGAACCGCGGCAGAATCACATCTGAACCGGACCGATCCGGATCACTTCTGCTCCCGCAAATATAGAAGACTCTTTCAGAACAAGAGGAAAAGACTGAAAACAAACCAAAAACATCACGGAACAAACTGATGGAGGCAAACGAGGCGCGTTCAGGGTTTGTGTGTGTTTATTTTTTATTTAGATTTCTTTGACTGTTAAATTATATGAGTGTGTTGAAGGATGTTTGTCGTCACACGTTTGACCCAAACACGCATCTATGATTTGTATTGGTTTAATAGTCGCAACTCATAGTTGACTCTTTGTCTAAAATAATTAGTTTTCTGAGTTTTGAGTCAGTTGAAGTTTCTAACATTGGTCATATTTTTGCAGTCAGTAAGGATTATATTGTGGATTCTCTATATATATATATATATATAAATATAAAACAGTTGCTTCAAATAGTTTCTGAGATGATTCCATTAATAACTGCTTTAATTAAAAGATCATTGGTATCCTCAGATTATATTTGATGAGCTGCTGATTATTTGTTTAAAGCATCTGTGTTTGGGCTTCATTAAACATCTAATGATGATGAAGAATGTCCAACTCTGATTGGTTAATCTGTGCACACTAAACCTCAAGCATTATTCATATAGGCCTGTGAGGTTTCAGTTTAAATATTCATGATGTTCCCGCCCACTGAACGGATGATGTCACCAAAGCGTTTGTCATTTTTTGTTTTGTTTCAAGGGTTACGAACAGACACAGTGACGCATTTCCTGCAACATGTACAAAGTTACAGTTTGTTAGATTGATCTTTGTTCCTGTAATAAAAAGTTTAACCCTTTCATTGACTGGTGATCTTCATTCAGTTCCAGTGTTTTAATGAACCCATGAAATCATAATTCCAGTTGCATTGATTCCTGTGGAAATGATGGATTTCACCTCGGCGAAAATTCGCCAAACAACGGTAAATGTGAGCAACCATCTCACATCAGATAAAATGTTTGCAATTCATTGTTCATCTCATCAGAATACACAAATACTTCTGAATGTTGTCATAACTAGCCAAACTTTAACCTCTTGTCTGCCACAAACTAACAATAATAAGAAGAAAACTTTGTTTTGTCTGTGGCATTTAACAATGTATATATTATATAACTTTAAATTACTATTAAAATATAATTTTGAATTAGTCGTGGGAAGAGTGAGCTCGGCAAAAGGCGGATTCGAACCCGCGTCGATCGCGTTAAAAGTCAGTTATACGAGTCTGACTCGCTACCGCTGCACCACTGAAGATGTGAAATTCCGGAAGTTAGTTTTTAAAACTTAAGTAGCGTTTGTCAACAATGGATGTTATTTGCACTCGGTGTAAACAGACACTCCGTTATTATATTGTTATGGACAGTGTTTTAATGAAAGCAATGAGACACTCAATCCTGCTAAATAAACCACTTTTATTGGTTTGCGGGTTTAAACTGGAGGATGACTGGTCCAAAACCTCTTTAAAACCAGGTTGGTTTCTTCAGCAAAGCAGACACACATTAGAGTTACGTTAAACTTGGTAAAATTATTTGATTATGCTGTTCTTCATAAGCACACAGCGGTCAGAGCAGGCCTTCATTTGTCCCGCAGTGTGCGTGTGTGGCGGGCAGGAGGCGCTAGAGAGCAGCGCTCGTTCACACTCACCGCAGCCGAAGAAGACGCGATCGGAGCGGAGCGGCGCTGGACGGAACGATGGCGGCGTCCAAGGTGAAGCAGGACATGCCTCCTCCCGGAGGATACGGTCCCGTAGATTACCGGAGAAACCTGCCGCGACGAGGACTGTCCGGTACGTGCGTCCGTGAGGAGATTTAAGGCGATGATCAGTGTGGGATTGATTACACAAACACATACACACAGAGAGTTCAACTGGGTCCATCATCATAATCTCAAACACACTGAGCGAGATTCTGCATTAAATAATCTCAATAAAACACCATTTGAAGGGTTTAATCTAGTTTTAAGAGTCAGTTTGACCTCATTAGCGTCATCTGATGTGTTACTGATCAGCTCAAACTCACTGATGATTATGTTTAATCATATTTACATTAAAGTAGTGCTCTAATAATCATCACTGTAGCCTGTGTGTGACCTTAATGGAACATTTTAAAGTTGTGATTTACAGTCCTGAAGTCTAGAGTAGTTGCTTTAGTGAGTTTAAACTCCTGCTGTATGTGATTGTTGATTCACTACATTCGATTCTGGAAAATTGAGAATCACAATAGAGATCACGATTCTGATGAACACACAACTAAACAAAATAACATGTAGTTTACTAGAGGTTCTGATAAAATGTTAATTGCTGCATTCTGATTAAAATGTGTAATTAATTTTAATGAGTTATTAAAAAACGGGTTGATTCAATGACTCGCTCATAAAGACTTCACTTGTTTCATTACTGGATGAATCGGTGTTTTGAACGAATCACTTGAGTGAATGGTTCATTGACATACATTTTTAACAGTCACTTGTCGCCACCTACTGGTGTAACAATGTAATTGATACAATCTTTATTTGAAGCATCAAGCTTCTTTTAGCATGCTGTTAGCATGTTTTCATTTATTGATTGCATGAATTAACATGTTGTAAGTTTTAGCATGAATTGGCATGTTGCGAGTACGTTTTAACACTTTACTAACATGAATTAGCATGTTCTAAGTTTTAACACCTTAACATGAATTAGCATGTTGCGAGTAAGTTTTAACACATTGCTAGCATGAATTAGTATGTTGTTAGTAAGTTTTAGCATGTTGTTAGTAAGTTTTAGCAAATTACTAGCATGAATTAACATGCTGTTAGCATGTTTTCATTTATTGCCAACATGAATTAGCATGTTGTTTGTAAGTTTTAACATATTGCTAGCATGAATTATCATGTTAGTAAGTTTTAGCATGTTGTTAACGTGATTTAGCATTTTGCTAGTAAGTTTTAACACATTACTAGCATGCTGTTAGCATGTTTTAATTTATTGATGGCATGAATTAACATGTAATTTTTAACATTTTGCTAGCATGAGTTAGCATGTCGCGAGTAAGTTTTGACACATTGCTAGCATGAATTAGTATGTTGTTAGTAAGTTTTAGCAAATTACTAGCATGAATTAACATGCTGTTAGCATGTTTTCATTTATTGCCAACATGAATTAGCATGTTGTTTGTAAGTTTTAACACATTGCTAGCATGAATTATCATGTTAGTAAGTTTTAGCATGTTGTTAACGTGATTTAGCATTTTGCTAGTAAGTTTTAACACATTACTAGCATGCTGTTAGCATGTTTTAATTTATTGATGGCATGAATTAACATGTAATTTTTAACATTTTGCTAGCATGAGTTAGCATATCGCGAGTAAGTTTTGACACATTGCTAGCATGAATTAACATGTTGCTAGTAAGTTTTAATACATTACTAACATGAATTAACATGCTGTTAGCATGAATTAGCAGGTTTTGTTTGTAAGTTTTAGCATGTTAACTTGAATTAGCATGTTGCGAGTAAGATTTAACAAGTTGCTAGCGTGATTTAGCATATTGTTAGTAAGTTGTAACACATTACTAACATGAAGTAGCATGTCAGTAAGTTTTAGCACATTACTAGCATGAATTAACATGCTGCTAACATGTTTTAATTTACTGCTAACATGAATTAGCATGTTGCGAGCAAGTTTTAACATGTTATCATGATTTAACTTGTTGCTAGTAAGTTTTAGCACCTTACTATCAGGAATTAGCATGTTGTATGTAAGTTTTACCATGTTAGCATGTTGCTAGTAAGTCTTAGCACATTACTAACATGAATTAACATGCTGTTAGCATGTTTTAATTTATTGCTAACATGAATTAGTATGTTATTTGTAAATTTTAGCAGGTTGTTAACATGAATTATGTTGCAAGTTAACACATTGCTAGCATGAATTAACGTTGCTAGTAAGTTTTAACACATTACTAACGTGAATTAGCATGTTGTAAGTTTTAACATGTTGTTAACGTGATTTAGCATGTTGTTAGTAAGTTTTAGCACATTACTAGCATGAATTTACTTTCAAAAGGTGATTTACTCTATTTTGAGCACTATTGTAGACATCAGTGTCTATATCGGGACTATAAACTTTTTTCCCAGTTCTTCTGTGATCATATGAATATGTGTAACACAGAAATAATGATTCTGTGTGGTTGAAAAGACTTTCTATTCATCACAACGGCTCTGTCTGGCTCAGAACGCAGATCTAGACAGACGAATCGCGATCGGTGAATCGTTGCAGCTCTGTTAACCCATCAAATGTAAGTCAGTGATTTGATAGTGAATGTGAGCTGTGTGTTGTTCCCAGGTTACAGTATGTTTGGGATCGGCGTCGGGATCCTGGTGTTTGGATACTGGAGGCTTTTCCGCTGGAACCGCGAGCGCAGGTGAGGCTCGACGCGCTGCTCTTCTGCCGTCTGCGAGTCGAGTTCGTCACACTCACTGTTTTCTTCTTCTTGTCACAGACGTCTGCAGATCGAGGAGCTGGAGGCTCGGATCGCGTTACTGCCGCTGCTGCAGGCCGAACAGGACCGGCGGTGAGAATCAAACAGACTCCTCAGATTTCAAACAGAAATTGGTCAGACTTTAGGTTTTAGATGCGTTGGATTTCTAGACTGCAACATATTTGTAAATATTATTTTCTAAAAACATATGTAAACTTTTTCTTTATGCAATTAATTGACAGAAAAGTGTTTTTGTAGTCTTCTAAATGAGCATCTGCATGCTCAAGGTTAGTCATTTGCATAAAAAACGCCCACACCATTTCCATATAAGGGCTTCCTGCACGACCTTTCCTTTACAGCCTTTCGTGACTCTGAGCAAACAAATAACGCTGTCTAAACATGAGCAACTCCAGAAGCCACGTGTGCCGTGATCCTCAAAACCAGATTAAACACTGTTTGATGACAAACTTTGACCTCGGCTTGACAAAGCCTTGTCTGAAAGTTTGTAATAACTTTGAAAAGCTTGAAGTTTGTAGATTTTACTTGAATATGTCGATAAAATGTTGTTAAGCAAGTTGCTAGCATATTTTAACACATTGTTAACATGAATGCAGGTGTGTTTCTAGCATGAATTAGTGCATCATGATTTAACATATTGCTAGCATTATTTAGCTTGTTAGTAAGTTTTACCACATTGCTATCATGAATTAGCATGTTGTGAGTAAGTTTTAACACATTGCTATCATGAATTAGCATGTTGTGAGTAAGTTTTAACACTACTAACAAGAATTAGTATGTTGTTAGTAAGTTTTAGCAAATTATTAGCGTGAATTAACATGCTGTTAGCATGTTTTCATTTATTGCTAGCATGAATTAGCATGTTGTTTGTAAGTTTTAACATTTTTATTGTTAGCATGAATTAGCATGTTAGTAAGTTTTACCACGTTGTTAACACGAATCAGCATGTTGCTAGTAAGTTTTAACACATTGCTAGCATGATTTAGCAGGTTGTTAGTAGCATTAACATGTTGATAGTAAGTTTTAGCACATTGCTAACGTGAATTAACATGCTATTAGCATGTTTTCATTTATTGATAACATGAATTAACATGTTAGTGAGTTTTAGTATGTTGCTAGCATGAATTAGCAAGTTAGTAAGTGTTAGCACATTGTTAGCATGATTTAGCATGTTATTAATGTTTTAGCACATTGTTACCACGAATTAGCTTTTAATTTTTCATTAGCATTAATTAACATGATGTAAGAAAGTTTTCACATTGCTAACATGAATTAGCATGCTGTTAACATGTTTTAATATATTGTTAACATGAATTAGCATGTTGTTGGTAAGTTTTGACACATTTATAACATCAATTAGCATGTTGCTAGTACATTTTAACACATTGCTAGCATGAATTAGCATGTTGTTAGTACGTTTTTGCATGTTTACTTTGTCACCTTCTTCCTTGACCATTCACATGAGTTTGGGGGCGGGACTGTGTGCCAGACTGACGAATGACAGACAGGGGGCGTGTTCAGAAAACATTTGTGCTCATTTCGACTGCGTCTGATGTTGTTAAAGCAGTTTTGGCCTGATTAATGTTGAGGTTTGTGTTTGTTTCTCTCCAGAACGTTACGGATGCTTCGTGAGAACCTGGAGGAGGAAGCTGTGATCATGAAGGACGTTCCCGGCTGGAAGGTTCTGACATGTTTTATTGGGTTTCTGTGTTCAGATGATGAACATGATCACATGATGCATGAACTCAATATCATTGAGTCTGAGGAGGTTTAAGCATCATTCACAGGAAAGAGTTTCTGGTCTTTAAAGCGTTGATGTCTTCTGATGTCTCAGGTCGGTGAGAAGGCGTTCCACACAGACCGCTGGGTTCCTCCAGTCACAGAGGAGCTTTTTAACCTTCGACCCCGTGAGGAGATGCTCCAGAAGAAGTTTGGCTTCCAGTGGTACGTGTAGACGGCAGCTATCCCAGCGTCCCATTCTGCGCTGTTGCCCGGAGGCGTGTGTGTGTTTCTCTGTTCACATTGTAAATGTTTCCATATTAAATATCTTTACTTTCCTCTCAAATGCTCTCGTGTCTTCCCTCGTCATTTACTGCGTTGCATTTATTCAGTAACATTTTATAATAAGGTCCCATTAGTTAACACTAGTTAATGCATTAACGAATAATGAGCATTACATTTATTACAGTATTTATTCATCTTTGTTAACATTAGGATTCGTTTACACAACAAGGATGTACTAAAAACAAAAGTTTTTCCTTTGCATCTTTCGCGTACAGATGACAACATTGTCAAAACGATCCCGTTCACACAGATCCGCAAAAAATGATTAAAATGCTGTATTCTGCTGTCGGACCAGTAGATGGCGATGTCACTTTGTAAAGAAACACTGCGCGCCTATAGACTGAACACGTAATGCACAGGCGCATGACGTCACCGTTTTCACAAACTTGAATTTTTGTAGTTTACACAGAGATGATAATGGTATCGTTTTCAAAAAACTTGCACTTTGAAACTTATTTTCAAAGGTTTGTGTTTTCAGGTCGTGTAAATTAACGGCCAAAACGCACATAGTTTTCCGTTTTTAGTTGAAAAGGGTGTCGTGTAAACGTAAATTTTTTACCTAAAATATACGTTTTGTATTTTTAGAATTTTTTACTTTATCGGAACTTGCTATGTGAATCATGGACATGCTTTGAAAAGGTTAAATGGTGCTGAAAAAGAGTCACACTTGTATTGTTTGCAGTCAAAAATGAGCGCATTGGAAATAAATAGGAAACAAATCTCATCTAGTGGAAGCGTTTGGTACTGCGCCCAAACTAAATCTTACTGAAAGCTCATTTTTTAGGATATCAATCTCAAATTTGGAACACAACTTGTTTAGATTTCCTCACAGTTCTAATCTAAAACATATTATGGAAAATATATATTTCATATAAAAAATTTAAAAATAGTATTTTTGTGCATTTTTCATAATAATAACCTTGAACTTCTATTAATTTTTTTTTTTTTTTTTTTCACTTCAGCAATAATCTTCCAAGCGTCGTCTTTAAAAGAGACTGAACTTCAGTCTCTGATCCAAAGCCTTCAAGATTTGACAGTTTATGTGGAAATTTAATTTCCAGGTTTGTGCTCAAAAATTGGTTAACAGACAATGAAAGGATCATAACTATTCCATAAATATATAATTTAGTAGCATAAAATCCCCTAGAAATACAAAATAATAAATAAATGTTATTGAAATAAAAATCTAGTACATTTGTTTAATTAAAATAAAAAATAGTTTAATGTTAACTAATAATGTTAACAATTAGAACCTTATTGTAAAGTGTTACAATTTGTTCTGAATCACCATGGAAACAAAGATCTTCCAGTGCATGTAAATGATTAGGAGAATTTTGGGGGGATTTTTGTTCATTTATTTCACATGAAGCTTTGAACACCTTTGACTTTGGTTAAAACCATGTAGTTTAATTGTGTCCATCTATAATATGATATCAAAGATACTAAATTAACACTGGTTTATGGTTCATATTTGAGTCGTTTCTGTGTTACACCTGAACGCTGTACACTTATGCACTATGAAATAACTCAATGCACAGTTAACACTGATGAATGTTTATGAATCAATATAAAAGGCTTCAGTCTGTTAACAGAAGCGATGGACTCAAATCACATGATCTGCTGGACGAAACCAGCCACGAGACGTGAGTATGAGTTTGATCACTTCAGTCACTTTTCTTCATGTTTCAAGTCTCAGTGTGTTTTACTGGATGTATGAAGTCAAGTTCACATTAACTATCATCCACTAACAAACACAATACTGACCGTCTTCATGTTCAACACTACATCCACTGGTTTAGAAGAACAAACTTTTGTCTGTCAGATGTTTCTTTACAGTAAATGACTCTCGCTCTGATGTTTTGAATCATATTCAGACATTTATAAGTGTGACTGAACAGATACACTGCAAAAAACTTCCTCCTCAGTGTTTCTGTCTTGTTTTCCAGCACAAATATCTAAACATTCTTAAATCAAGATACATTTACTAGAGAAGAAAAATGACCTTTTTAATGAAAAATGTGTCAAAATGAAGTTTGTGTTTAAAACAAGAGCAAATATCTGCCAGTGGAGTCAGAAAAATAATCTTGTTTTCGCATTGAATTAAGATATTTGTGCTTGTTTTAATCACTTCACAACTCACTTCATTTTGATGCATTTTTCATTAATCAAGTCTTAATATCTTCAGTCATTTCTCTTCTCCAGTAAATGTATCTTGATTTAAGAATGTTTAGATATAGACAAAAATACTATACAGAAAAATACCTTTTTGCTATGTACTTTTGTATGAATCAAACTTTAATAAATGAGAGCTGAACACTGTAGATCTGGAGTCTGTTTCGCTCTTCTGCTTCACAACAACAACAACATTGTTCGGGATTTGCATTTCCACAGGATGAGGAACTATTCCTCGTTTCATTTTTAATAATAATACCTGTAAATGTCCCACATTTGCATGAAGCCTCCGTCAGTGCACACACAGTGTATTATCAGCATTCACAGAGACATTATAATGTAAACACACACCGTCGCTTCAGTATGTGATGAAGATGTGCGATTCTCTCGGTTCAGCGTGAAGAATCCGATCAGCCAATCAACAGCCTCCTCCTGCTCCTTCGGCTCTCTGATTGGTTCTCAGCGTGACAGACTCTCACATTACGAGCTTCATCTTCTCACATCTTGAGCAGAAAGTGAGACACGAAGGAACTGAAACTCTGAAACTCTTTCAGACCTTGTTTTTAGTTCAGTGAAGATGAACAGCAGGAATCGGGAGTGTGTGGAAGCGCCCAGATATCTCAGGTAACACACACACACACACACACACACTGCAAAAAACTCTGTTCTTCCTCAGTGTTTCTGTCTTGTTTTCCAGCACAAATATCTAAAAGATACAAATCTTGTTTTCTGAATAAATGTATCAAAATTAAGTGAGTTAGCCAGTGTTATTTTATTATCATTGAGATACTATTTTAGTTTTTATTAATCATTTTAATTCGTTTATATCTGTTATATTTTATATTAGTTTTTTTTTTATATTTTAGTTCAAATTTTCAGATGTTATTTTAATTTTAGTTGAAGTTTTATTGATTTTATTTATTAGTTGTTGTTTTTTTTAAATGGTTATATAGTTTTTTTTAATTAATTTTAATTCAATAATCTTGCTTTGGCATTAAAATAAGCTTGAATTGTTCTATACTTTATTAAATTTCAGTTAATGTTTATTTTATTTCAAGTAACAAAAATGTTATAAAATAAACTTAATTCAAAGGGAAAACAAGATTATTTTTCTGACTCCATTGGCAGATATTTGTTCTTGTTTTAAGAACAAACTTGTTACATTTTTCAGAATGCACGATATATCGGCCACCATATCGTTATCACCCGATACATGTTCATTTTTAATGTTATCGTTATCGGCTACATAATAAGCTACATAAAATTATAATGAGAGCACTATAATTGTGTGCTTGGGACATGGATTTAATGGTGAAACTTTTGTTTTTGTAATCAGGCTCTTATCGGCCAATATATCGGTTATCGGTTTTCAAATATAAAGAATTATCGGTTATCGGTATCTGACAAAATTGGCAGAACAAGTCTTAATATCATCAGTCAAGTTGTTTTTCCAGTAAATGTATCTTGATTTAAGAATGTTTAGATATTTGTGCTGGAAAACAAGAAGAACATCATGTTTTGCAGTGTATTCATCTCTTTTCAGCTGTTTTGACTGTTAGAACTGCTTTATTTTCTTGTTTTATAAGCTGGTTTACGGCTCAACAACGCACAGAAAATGAGTCCTGTGGTTGTTTAACAGCTAATTAAAGCAGTTTGTCTTGCGTTCATTACTGCCAAAGTCTTTTTACAAGAGTTAAAATTCTCCAGAAACTCATGAAAGATGTTTTCTGCACATTCCCAGCCGGTTGTGAAGTATCTGATGTTTTCTGAGGGAACTGAAGATTGAATAAACTTTCCTGACTCTCATACTGTCAGTGTGAGGTTATTAATCTGGGATATTGTGACAGTAATAGAACTGTAATGTGCTTCTGTATATGAGTTCAGGGCGCTTCTGTTTGGAGTGTTTGGTGTTGAAACAGACATATGTCCATGATGGATCTGCTGTGTCTCCTGCAGCTCCAGATGCTCAAGATCCGAGCGGGAGACCGAAGCTTTAATCCGCTTCTTATCCTGCTGATCCTTTACTTCCTTCTGCACAGACTGAGAAGTACAAACAACAAAATCCTGTGCATAACAGGAAAAATTATATTATTGGAGAACAGTTTGGAATATTTAAGATGTTTTAATTTTTCTAAAAGAGTCACTTCTGTTCACCAAGGCTGTATTTGATCAAAAATACAAATATTATTACAGTTTAAATCAGCTGTTTTCTCTGTGAATATATAGTAAAGTGTAATTTATTCCTGTGATCAAAGCTGAATTTTCAGCATCATTACTCCAGTCTTCAGTGTCACATGATCCTTCAGAAATCATTCTAATATGATGATCTGCTGCTCAAGAAACATTTATGATTATTATCAATGTTGAAAACAGTTCATATTTTTTTGGAAACTGTCATCCATTTTATTTTTCAGGATTCTTTGATGAATAGAAAGTTCAAAAGAACAGCATTTATTTGAAATAGAATCTTCTGTAACATTATAAATGTCTTTACTGTCACTTTTGATCAATATAATGTGTCCTTGACGAATAAAAGTATTAATTTATTTTTTAAATCTTACCCCAAACTTTTTTCAACATTGATAATAATCATAAATGTTTCTTGAGCAGCAAATCATCATATTAGAATGATTTCTGAAGGATCATGTGACACTGAAGACTGGAGTAATGATGCTGAAAATTCAGCTCTGATCACAGGAATAAATTACACTTTACTATATATTCACATATAGTACAGCTGATTTAAACTGTAATAATATTTTTACTGTATTTTTGATCAAATAAATGCAGCCTTGGTGAGCAGAAGAGACTTACTTTTGAAACATTAAAACGTCTTAAATATTCCAAACTTTTAACAGCCAGTTTCAGTTAAAATTTCATGTTTCGTTTAATGTACTTCTTGCCACTTCTTCATAATTAATTGTGAAATTTACTAGCAATTTCTATGGATCCTTTTCTGCCACAGAATAAAAAAATAAAAAGGTAATTGTGACTTTTTATCTTTTAATTCTGAGCTGAAAAAGTCAGAATTGCAAGATATAATGTTGCCATTAACTGTTTTATATTTTATTCCATGGCAGAAAAAAAGCTTCCGTACATTTCTGAGTAAAAATAGTTTCTACAACAATATTTTCAGTGTTTTCATTGTTTCGGTTTTTCAGTGTTTCAGTATTTTCAATGTTTTCAGCGTTCCAAGGTTTCAGTGTTTCAGTCTGACAGTATTTTTAGTGTTCCATTATGTCAATGTTTCATTGTTCACGTTTCATTGTTTCAATGTTCTCATGTTTCATTGTTTCAATGTTCCATGTTTCATTGTTTCAATGTTCCATGTTTTTGTGTTTTTTCTTTATCGTTTTCTGTTTCATTGTTTTCCGTGTTTTCATTGTTTCAGAGTTTTCAATGTTTTCAGTGTTTCAGGTTTTCAGTTTTTCATTGTTTCGGTTATTCAGTGTTTTCATTGTTTTAGTATTTCAGTGTTTTCATTGTTTCGGTGTTTCTGTGTTTTCAGTGTTTTTATTCTTTCAGTGTTTTCATTGTTTTAGTATTTCAGTGTTTTCATTGTTTCGGTGTTTCTGTGTTTTCAGTGTTTTTATTGTTTCAGAGTTTTCATTGTTTTGGTGTTTCATTTTTTTTTGGTATTTTCAGTGTTTCTGTGTTTCAATGTTTTCTGTGTTTCTGTTTTTCAGTGTTTTCATTTGTTGGTGTTTCAGTTTTTCAGTATTTTCGGTATTTCAGTGTTTTCATTGTTTCGGTGTTTCAGTGTTTTTAGTGTTTTCTATCAGGTGAGATGATTTCAAAAGCGGTACAAATGTTTAATGCTGTAGACAGACGAGGGAAACGTTCCATCTTCGGCTGAATCTCAAGACGCTGAAGTGAATGTGATGATACGATCTGATGTTTCGGCTCCCGGGTGGAAGGATCTGTTGTGGGATCGATTCCCTGCATGAGTTCAGGAACTGTGGAGCCGAACGTCCCAGGCATTCCCTATCGACCCCGACCACAGAAGGGCAGCGGATCAGGCTTCCCACGGGCGTCCTGAAGCAAAGACATCCGAATGACGATGATCGTCACAAGCCACATTTAGTGTTTTCAGATGTTATACATTCATATCAATCTGCTGAATCTCTTGAATATCTCTTGCAGGTTCAACTTCCATCAGTCATGTATAAATCTAGTATATTTTTAGAGTTCATCTCAAGCCGTTTATTTATCATGTTTTGCAGTAAAGAGGAGGCAGTTGCCATGGAGACGGAGTTGCTAAGGGATTATCGTTTCGGACGGCAACAGCTCACAGAGATACTGGGACACGCGTGTGCGACCGCCATCGCAAAGGTCTGCAGGGACGAGACTTTAATGATTCCAAATCAAGATAAATTTACTGGAGGAGCTAAATGACTGAAGATATTAAGTCTTGTTCAATGAAAAAAATTATCAAAATGAAGTGAGTTTGTGATTAAAAAATATATATATATATATCTGCCAATGGAGTCAGAGAAATAATCTTGTTTTCTCTTTGAATATTTGGCAGATATTTGTTCTTGTTTTAAGCACAAACTCACTTCATTTTGATATAAGAAAATACTATTTCAGTCTTTCTACTTCAGAATTTCACATGTATCACTTGCCAATTCTTTGTAATTATTTGTGACAATTTTTGAGTGAAAGTAAATCCTGCTCCAACTTCTTGTCAGTTTTCACTCAGAAATTTCTAGTAAATTTCACAAATAATTATAAAGTATTGGCAAGTAAGAAATCAAATTAAAGTAGAAAGACTGAAATAGTATTTTCTTGTAAAACATTTTGCATAGATGCCAATAAAGAACCTTTAGTTGTAAGAGCGTAGACTCTTTATACTTCAATGTCACGTTTGATTCAATGCGTCACTTGCTTTGTAATTATTAGTGACGGCTGACTATCAGTTTGTGTCAGTGATGTGATGTGATCTCTCGCAGGCCTTCCCGCTGTCGTCTCTGGAGAAACGGCAGCCCACGGTACTGGTGATCTGTGGACCGGATCAGAACGGCTGCGTGGGGCTGGCGTGTGCCCGACATCTCCATGTGTTTGTGAGTGAACGCACCACACGCTTGAGCTATTATCCGTGATCATAGATAGATAGAGCTGCTCCATTCCCAAACCTGGAGAGAACCTGATCTGTATGTGTTTGACAGGAATACATTCCCACAGTGTTCAGTCCCAAACGCTCCCCGGACAGCCTGCATCAGGACCTGACGGTGCAGTGTGAGCGGATGGACCTGCCGTTCCTGTCCTACCTGCCCACCGAGGTCAGACTAAAATATTTGAGGAGCACAAACTTCAGTTCTTAATGTTATCTGAGTAAAAGTCATAGTTTCTTGTAATGTTCAGAGTTTACTTTGAAAAGCACTTTTTTTTTACCAATTTTTAATGTAAATCTCAGTAGCACTCATTTGTTAACATTAATTAATGCAAATAAATTAATCAGTGCGTTACACTTTTTTTAGTTGCACAGATAATCAACAATAGTCTAAAACATCTCTTGCTGGTTTTCTTCTTGAAGGTGCAGCTAATCAATGACGCATATAACGTGGTTGTGGACGCGGTTCTGGGTCCAGAAACCGAACTGAAGGCCATCGACGAGCCGTTGACTGGCATCCTGCAGACTCTACGAGGACTCAAAGTCCCCATCGCCAGCCTGGACATCCCGTCAGGTACTGAACCATTTCATTTACAATCTGGAGTGGTGAGTTTTTCCATGAACATGTTCCACGCCTACAGAAGCCACATTGACCTTCATGATTTCTACCTTTTGCATGAGCGTCGGGTGCAAAGACCAAGAAGACGCCAGTTCCCCACAATAAGAGCTTGTTCTCTTAGAAGAAAAGGTTCTAAATGGAATCTTAAAGAAGGGTTCTGTCAGCCGCGTCATATATAGAACCTTTTAGGAGTTCCCATCATTCATTTTATGCATTTTATTTTAATGCATTGTAATTTTAATACAATTTTCAGCTCAACACTTAATTGGTAGAAAATTTTTGAAAAAAAAAAAAATAAAATAAACATCAAGGTATTATGCAATCATTTAAGACATTTCTCCTTATGTAGAACCTTTTTTTAAATTTATTTATTCAAGAAAGAGGCGAACCACAGGGCTCAACACTGGGTCCTCTTCTTTTATTTATTTTCAAGATGGTGTAGGGCAGGTTCTACGCAACATTTTATAAATGAGGCCCAAGAACACTGCGGTTCTACATAGAACCTTTTTGCCATAAAGGGGTCTTTGAAACCGAATCAAGAACACTTTATAGAACCTTTTTGGCATAAAGGGGTCTTTGAAACCGAATCAAGAACACTTTATAGAACCTTTTTGGCATAAAGGGGTCTTTGAAACCGAATCAAGAACACTTTATAGAACCATTTTGGCGTAAAGGGTTCTTCGAAACCGAATCAAGAACACCATACAGAACCATTTTGGCGTAAAGGGTTCTTCGAAACCGAATCAAGAACACTTTATAGAACCTTTTTGCCGTAAAGGGGTCTTTGAAACCGAATCAAGAACACTTTATAGAACCTTTTTGGCGTAAAGGGGTCTTCGAAACCGAATCAAGAACACTTTATAGAACCTTTTTGGCGTAAAGGGGTCTTCGAAACCGAATCAAGAACACTTTATAGAACCATTTTGGCGTAAAGGGGTCTTCGAAACCGAATCAAGAACACTTTATAGAACCATTTTGGCGTAAAGGGTTCTTCGAAACCGAATCAAGAACACTTTATAGAACCTTTTTGGCATAAAGGGGTCTTTGAAACCGAATCAAGAACACTTTATAGAACCATTTTGGCGTAAAGGGTTCTTCGAAACCGAATCAAGAACACCATATAGAACCATTTTGGCGTAAAGGGTTCTTCGAAACCGAATCAAGAACACTTTATAGAACCTTTTTGGCGTAAAGGGTTCTTCGAAACCGAATCAAGAACACTTTATAGAACCATTTTGGCGTAAAGGGTTCTTTGAAACCGAATCAAGAACACCATATAGAACCATTTTGGCGTAAAGGGTTCTTCGAAACCGAATCAAAAACACCATATAGAACCATTTTGGCGTAAAGGGTTCTTCGAAACCGAATCAAGAACACCATATAGAACCATTTTGGCGTAAAGGGTTCTTTGAAACCGAATCAAAAACACTTTATAGAACCATTTTGGCGTAAAGGGTTCTTCGAAACCGAATCCAGAACACCATATAGAACCATTTTGGCGTAAAGGGTTCTTCGAAACCGAATCAAGAACACTAAGGTTCTATACAAAACCACTTTTCTTCTAAGCACTTGTATTGTGTGTAACGGCAGGCTGGGACGCCAATGAATCCAGCTCAGAGGGAATCAGTCCTGCGGTTCTTGTTTCCTTGATGACTCCCAAGAGATGCGCCCTGAGCTTCCCTGGATCTCACTTCCTGGCCGGACGCTTTCTGCCCTACGACATTCAGAAGAAGTACGAGCTGAACTTGCCCAAGTTCTCTGGAACAGATTCTGTCGTGGAGCTGTGATCAAGTTCAGTGTCAGTGCCACAAACAACTCAACAAGAGTGATGTGAATGTTTGATTTTATTAAAATATAAATGTACCAATGTTCTTCCAGTGTTACATTTACTGAATAAAGTTTTTTTTGTCCAAACTAAAATGTTGCTGCTCAAAACGGCAAGATTTCGGACAACATGACATTTAAACATTTACTCTTTCAGGAGTGTTTTCTGATGCAGTGTAAACTCTGCACATTTAACATTCATATTTATTTTAATGACACGACTTTAACATGAATAAACCACAGGGGGAAAAAAAAAAATAATGCTCCTTAGACGTCATCATAAAATATAAGTGCACATTTAAGTACACTTAAGATCCACCCATGAGCCTCCATCATCATCTTCAGTCCATCATCTGCACCTGAAACCAGAGGAAAATCAGATCAGGCACTATTGTCAAATCTCCACATTAAAAGATCAGATGATGTTAACTCAATGGAAAGCGTAATACCAACCTCACCCTTTACTTTCAGGGTAAAAAAACATCGTTCAACAGCTTCGACCTTCTTCAAACACGAGACGGTTTCTGATCAGAAATTAACCTGAATAAAACCAAAGGAAGAAAATTAACCACTCAAGGTCAGGACATGCATATTAGCACAGAACTACAGTCTCAAATACTAAAACTCAGAGCTAATATAACGTTTCACAAATTGAACTATGTGCGTCTGATGAGACGCCGAGCAGAGCCTAAACTTTCTAGAATGGTTGACAATGCATAGGGAGAAATGAGTGAATCTAATTCTCAGTATCTGTCGTCCCTTCAGCTGGAGGTGCAAGACTTCAGGGAAGCGGCACAGAGCTATACGACACCATGCAGACGCAACTGAAACCACATTTAACATCTGCGCCTGTGAAGGCATCCTAGTGTCTCTGAGAGCAACAAATAAAACTCAGTTAAAGATGAGAGCAAAGGAAGGTTACCTCACGGACACAGGGCTATTGTATCTCCGTACATGAACTAGCCCAGAGAGAGACAGAGCAGCCAGAGCTTTCAGGATTCGCTTCGGTAGGTGCAACGCTTCATGATCCAGGTTTGAGGAAACTCGCTCCACTCTTTACAGAAGCGGAGCGCTTGGATTCAACGAAGCATTGGGTGAAACACACTTAAGAACTTACACTTCTTGACAAACTAGCAGGTCCATTAACCATTAAACTTAGGGTCTAAATTGAGATTCTGAAACACCTGGAAAAGTTTAATTTGATGCAAACTGCAGGGAGTAAACCTTTAATAAATGATAATCTAAACTCAACTAGTCTTGAAAGCCAAACAAACTCTTGGGATCCTGTTGGAGTTTGAGTTGATATTTTCTTAAACTACCTCAACATGGTTTTAGTTATAAATGTGCAGGTAATGTGACATCAAAAACTCTTTGAAATGCATCAATCATTTTGGTTTGATCAAATTCTTCACCCTCTAAAGACATCATGTGCCTCCTAATTATACACTAGGTAAAGTCTTTAAGTCACACTTAAATCAACTAGAAAATGAAGCTTATATTTGAGATGTTTAATATGCTTTTGCTTTGTGACACTAAAGACAACCCGCACCAAAATGATGAAAAAAAAACTTGCACATCCATTCATTTTAATTACTGTAACTTTTGTTTTTGTATTATAGTTGTGCATTCAGCTACAATTTAAAGTATTTTTAAATGCATAATGCAAAAACAAACACAATAACGATTTAAAATTTTCTTTGCATTTAAAATCAGCTACAATTTAATACTTAATGCAAAAACAAATTCAAGAGCAATAAGAATGAGTGAGTACTAAATTATACAATTAAATCTAATTCTCTGCAAGTCAGCTACAACTTAATATTTTAATGCACAACTATAATGCAAAAACAGATACAGTAATTAGCTAAATTATAAAATTCTCTGCATTTAACCCCTTAAGTGTCATCCCTTCCCCCCGCATAAACATGAAAATGCACCGTCCAAACTTAAATGGTTGTAATTCAAGAATGCTTTGGAATATGTTTTAAAGACGACATTTGGCAAATTATTGTAGAATTATGAAAGTTAAAGAGAAAAGGTTATCTTACATAAAATATATATTTTACTCTAAAACTGCAAGAAAATCAAAGCCAAAAATGTGAACAAGTTGTGTTCCAAATTATAGGTTGATATCTTAAAAAAAAAAAAAGCTTTCAGTAAGATTTTATTTGGGCGCAGTACCAAACTTTTTCACTAGAGGACATCCGAGATATATTATTGATCATATATTTTGTTTGAGTGATCGGAACCATATTTTCCATAACTTCACACACATTTTATGAAATGGACATCTTATTGAGGTAGTATGATCAGTTTGGCAGAATCTGATTTGAATTCAACCTCTAATAAACACAAAAAGAACACGTTCATTACAGCTCAGCACCGAACCATACATTTTCCTTTATATTTAGAACATTAAGACCCTTTCTCAAAAAAAAAAATTGAATGGATATTATCTTTTGAACTCTGAGGTTTCTACCAATCTTTAATGATTTTTCATTGTTCATCATTATATCAAAATAAAGGTCTGAACATGCCTTATGAATATGGAAATATTCTTGTTGCAAATTGTTGAATTACAGTTCCTCTAATTTACATTGAAAATCAGTCACTAAATATGAAAACTAAAGATTGTAAGTTTTCAAATGATACGGTTTAAAAAGTTATATTGACAAACTATGTATCTTTAGTAAAAACCTACAGTGGACAGTGACAGTTAAGGGGTTAAATTAGCTTTAGTGCAAGTTATTTTGGTAACACTTTATTTTAAGGTTTTAATTGATTAGCCAGATATTAGCATGCATATTACTAGAATAGTGTTTATTAGTACTTAAGCACGTATTAATGCCTTACTCTGCATGACCATAATCTACACAATACCTAAACATAACTAGCTTACTATTAAGCAGTAAATTAGGAGTTAGAGGGAAAAGTCGTAGTTAATCGTGAATGCGTGTTCCTCATACTAAAGTGTTACCGTTATTTTTAATGCTGTATACATGATTTAAATTCAAAAACATTAGAATGAGCTAAAATCACCATGATAAAATTCAGTTTAATGCCCCGATTATGTTAAGAGATAAAAGCTGATTTCTTTTTAAATGGTGAACCTGCACATAATCCTCATGTTCTTTCCCATCTTGACTTGTATATTTTTTTGAAAGGCACAACAGAATTCAAAGCGTTTGAACAAATCGTTTCGTTTAATAGGCTCCATGAAGCCACAATTGAAGAGCAAAAAATAAAAGAATTAAAACAAAATAGTGAGTCAAATTCTGATACAAAGAAAACAAGAGCACAAGGATTTTTTTCCCAGTTCTGGAGTGTACTGTTAACAATTTCTGGTTCTCTTTTCAAGTAAATATTTGATATATATTTATATATTAGGTCAAGAGTCCATGATTAAAAAGCAGGCGTAGAGCAGAGACAGAGACCTCAGGCAGCGCAAGCCTCGAGAACCGGATGCTCCAGCTGCGCAGCGGTCACCAGTCTGAAAGGAATTCACTTTTTGGATACTGGACATGGACAAATCATTGCCTTAGAGCTAACAAAAGGAGCCGTTCTCTTAAATGACAGCGGCTGCACTGGAACAGTAATAGAATAGTAACAGAGGAGGCTCTTGGACCAAACACACTCTATACTCCCCATAGAAGCACAGGGACCCACATGGCTACACAGTGACAGTGAAGGTTGGTCAGCATGGACAAATGCAACGTTTAAAGGTGTCAAACGAGGCAGAAGAGGAGCCTGTCGTTGGCGCTCTTCTCGTGTAACATGAACACATTCGTTCAGAAACGGCCTTTCTCTCAAAGTACAAGAACAGAACAGAAACAGGGAGAACAGCTACAAAACAAATCCAAGAATAGATCCATGAGTCTTTAGAAACGCTCGGCCAGTGTCGTGTCGGGTCTTGGGTTTTACTCGGTTACAGCTGAGGAGGAAGTATCACACATCAAGACACTGAAGAATCTCAACAGGTTTAAGACAGAAAATCCCTCTAGCTAACCAACCCACTAAACCAACCAAAGACATGAAAACAGGGTCGCTTCGAGCGATCTGGAGAATGAGAGAGAAAGAGCAACCGTTCCTCCAATGGAGATGATCGGATGATTCTTTTTTCTTTTCTTTTCTTTTCTTTTCTTTTGAGATCAAATTGGTGGTCCTGAAGCTTTCGATCCAAATTAAAAACCGTAGCATTTGTGTTTTAATAACCCATTTAAAAAAAGAAGAAAAAAAAAAAAGGTTGTAAAAGTGACGACTATTTCGCCCCATTTGTAGAAACTCAAGAAAAGCCTGTTTTACCAGTCTACGGCGGCACAAGGACAGCCGACATGCTTGTATGGGGATTGTAGAGCCCAGGAAGCTAATACGTACCATAGCTATCATAGCTATCTCTGTAAGAGCCGCCTCGGTCGCCATAACTAGAACTCCTGCACACAGAGACAGAAAAACACATTCAACATGTGAGGGAAAAAAAAAAAACAACAACAAAAAAACAAACAAACTTGTCCAACGAGAACACTCAAACATCCTCAAAGCAAAGCTTGAGTCTAGTCCCAGACTAAAATGCACGTTTGAGCAGTTTTAACTGAAAGCATATCTTAAAATGTCATGGCCATTGTTTTGTCTCAAGACTCACACCAGTAATTTTTTTTTTTTTTTTCCCAAGGCACAAAAAAAGGCTGATAGTTGTGGCCTAATGTCAAAAGAGGCTGATAGTTGTGGCCTAAATGTCAAAACGGTCTTATAGTTGCGGTCTAATGTCAAAAAAAAAAGGCTGATAGTTGTGGCCTAATGTCAAAAAAAGGCTGATAGTTGCGGCCTAATGTCAAAAAAAAAGGCTGATAGTTGCGGTCTAATGTCAAAAAAAAAGGCTGATAGTTGTGGCCTAATGTCAAAAGAGGCTGATAGTTGCGGCCTAAATGTCAAAACGGTCTTATAGTTGCGGTCTAATGTCAAAAAAAGGCTGATAGTTGCGGTCTAATGTCAAAAAAAGGCTAACAGTTGCGGTCTAATGTCAAAAAAAAAGGCTGATAGTTGTGGCCTAATGTCAAAAAAAGGCTGATAGTTGCGGCCTAATGTCAAAAAAAAGGCTGATAGTTGCGGTCTAATGTCAAAAGAGGCTGATAGTTGCGGCCTAAATGTCAAAACGGTCTTATAGTTGCGGTCTAATGTCAAAAAAAGGCTAACAGTTGCGGTCTAATGTCAAAAGTCTCCTAGTCGTGGCCTAATGTCAAAAGAGGCTGATAGTTGCGGCCTAAATGTCAAAACGGTCTTATAGTTGCGGTCTAATGTCAAAAAAAGGCTGATAGTTGTGGCCTAATGTCAAAAAAAGGCTGATAGTTGTGGCCTAATGTCAAAACGGTCTTATAGTTGCGGCCTAATGTCAAAAAAGGCTGATAGTTGCGGCCTAATGTCAAGTCTCCTAGTTGCGGCCTAATGTCAAAAAAAAAAAAAAAGAAAAAAAGGCTGATAGTTGTGGCCTAATGTCAAAAGAGGCTGATCGTTGCAGCCTAAATGTCAAAACGGTCTTATAGTTGCGGTCTAATGTCAAAAAAAAAAGGCTGATAGTTGTGGCCTAATGTCAAAAAAAGGCTGATAGTTGCGGCCTAATGTCAAAAAAAAGGCTGATAGTTGCGGTCTAATGTCAAAAAAAAAAGGCTGATAGTTGTGGCCTAATGTCAAAAAAAGGCTGATAGTTGCGGCCTAATGTCAAAAAAAGGCTAACAGTTGCGGTCTAATGTCAAAAGTCTCCTAGTCGTGGCCTAATGTCAAAAAAAGGCTGATAGTTGTGGCCTAATGTCAAAAGAGGCTGATAGTTGCGGCCTAAATGTCAAAACGGTCTTATAGTTGCGGTCTAATGTCAAAAAAAAGGCTGATAGTTGCGGCCTAATGTCAAAAAAAAAGGCTGATAGTTGCGGCCTAATGTCAAAAAAGGCTGATAGTTGCGGCCTAATGTCAAAATGGTCTTATAGTTGCGGCCTAATGTCAAAAAAGGCTGATAGTTGCGGCCTAATGTCAAAATGGTCTTATAGTTGCGGCCTAATGTCAAAAAAGGCTGATAGTTGCGGCCTAATGTCAAAATGGTCTTATAGTTGCGGCCTAATGTCAAAACGGTCTTATAGTTGCGGCCTAATGTCAAAAAAAGCCTCCTGATAGTTGCGGCCTAATGTCAAAACGGTCTTATAGTTGCGGCCTAATGTCAAAAAAAGCCTCCTGATAGTTGCGGCCTAATGTCAAAAGTCTCCTAGTTGCAGCCTATTGTCAAAACGGTCTTATAGTTACAGTCTAATGTCAAATGTTTCATAGTTACATAGGATCTGTAATAAACACACCTGTCTCTGTTGTAGCCGCCGCCCCCTCCGGAGGAGTAACCGCCTCCTCCACCTCCGCTTTTGTATCCGCCGCTGTAGCTTCGGTCTCCTCCGTAACTACGGTCGCTGCTGCCATAACCGCGGTCTCCTCCTCCATAGCCGCCACCCGCCTTTAGAGATCAAGACATTAAGGCACTGTGACTTTGAGAACCTGACACAACAGTTGTACAGTTTGAGAGATCAGCACCTCTCGAACCTCCTCTTCCTCGGCCTCCTCTGAAGAAACCCCCACCTCCTCTTCCCCCTCCTCCACCTCTGTAGGATCCACCACCAGAACGACCACCGCCGCCGCCGCCCTTCCCGGCCTCATCCACACGGATCGTCCGGCCATCCACAGACTACACAGGAAAAACAGTGCATTAGTGAACATCCACTTTTTGTTCCCTAAAGTATTTTACCCATCACTTCTCTCAAAACTCAGTAGGTGAAATCTTCTGTACAGCATCATGGGTAATGTAGTTTTTCACCATGACTTCCACTGTTAAACGGATCATTGACGAATAAGGTTATTAAAAGTGTAAAAAAAAAAAAAAAAAAAAAATAGAAATAATTTCTATTATAAGTTATTAAGTGTTAATGAGATAATGTGGTTTTTATTAATTAACACTGCTTTTGTCACAAGATGGACAATGTCACCAAAAGTCATTCAGTTTAACCAAAATTTCAGTTTTACTGAATGCCAACATTTTCAAACAATGCTAACAGGCTTATATCTAGCTAGCAAGCAAAAGGACAGTCAAATATTTTATATTTAGTACAAGTTCTTAAAATATTAAAACATTTTCCTTTTTCATAGCAGTTGTACCAAATGACCTGATGTTTCAGGACATGCATATGAGCAAGTGAAAGCATGAATTTTTCAAATAGTTAAGGGAGTTAGTTTGCTTCCTGACCATGTGGTCCTTTGCAGGTGTCTGAATGAAGTCACATCCTGTCACATGATACCAACCCCATGACTTAATCTAAAATGGTCCCTTTATATTGGTTACTCTGAATGACAAAGAATGTCTGGGAAAATGAATTTCATTCTCATAAAGCAATGACTTCTACACAATTTTAATACTATTTTGCACTATGTTGATATATTTTTTTTTTATTTTTGTTTTTATTATAGCACATTTATATACACACTTAAGTTATTTTAATCATATTAAATGGCTGTATTGACCTTTGGACAGTTAAACCAAATGACATTTTGACACCTCAAAATCTTGAAAATACCTTTATATGTAGCAAAATATAATCAAAACCTTTAGGATTAAATAAAACATAGTTGTACTACCTTACATACCTTGGATATCATATCTTTGTTTTGATTTATTATTAAGGCCTTTCGCCAAAAAACAAACAAAAAAAGACCGTCGTGTCATTGACCCACACATGGTTCTTTTTAAAGTAAGTTAAAAATGCAAAAAGATGGTACATTTCTTTTTTTAAAGCCATTGATTAACCTCAGAACTCACATGAGGTCTGTCTTTAAACATTTTAAGTTTGTTAAAATATGGATTTTTTTTTATTTTTATAAAGGACTTTTAGTTTTTATTTCAAGAGCCAACGGTTGTGCTCTGGTGTAAATCAAAACTAAAAGCGTTTCAGTAACTAACCTTTCCATTCATTCCCTCCAGCGCATCCTTCGCATCGTCTGGATTCTCAAAAGTCACAAAACCGAATCCTCTGGATTTGTTGGTTTCTCTGTTTCTGGCCACATGAACTGAAAAGAGACATATTATAATGAGCTGCTTATGTAAATTAGAGAGGGACTGCGATTGGCTAGAGGGCGGGACTTACCGTTGGTGATGACGCCATATTTGGAGAAGGCGTCTTCTAGCGATTGTTCGGTGGTATCGAAACTCAAACCGCCGATAAACAGCTTCCCTTCGTCAGACATTCTGAACTACAAACACAAATAGATCAATAAAACACAAATTACATCACAGCTTAGACTTGCTCATATAAATGTACAAATAAACGCGTTATGACTCTTGGCGGTAAAAATAGAAATAATAAATAAATAAATAAATAAACGAGGCGTTTAGTTGTGCGCTTAGACTTGGTTATTTCAGTATTTCTTGTGCGTTTTATTTAATAAAACGCCAGATCTGGGTCACCGCGCGCACACCGCGCGAAACTAGGTCAAACAATAGACTCCCATACAAACACATGAATGATCGAATAAAACATAACGAGCACAGACCCGAGACCATCATATGTGCATTATACTACAAAAACACTCGACCCTATATTGTAAAAGTATCGATTAAGATATTACAAGTTGATAAAAACGGTTGATCTCAGATGAGGATGATGAAGATCTCCATCAGTCGCCGCCATTTTAAGCAGCGCGCGAGTCGTGAAGGCCAAACACGCGCCAATCTAATCAATAAGCTAAGCTTTTAAATAAGTGATATGTAAACATAGTGAAGCGTACATCGAATAAAACAAACGAGTGCCAGTGAAATGTAGGTATCATTACCTGTAATGTCGCAGTAGTAGTAGCAGATGAAATACCGTGTATGCGTCTCTCACACGATCAGCACTCCAGAGACGCAGAGAACAACCGCGCAGCTCTTATAAAGCACTGCGCTCGAGGGCGGGACCTAAACACGCGCTCATTTACATATTAAAACCAGAATGAACCGAAAGTTAATAATATGATGTTTTGCTGCTCAAGAAACATTTATGATTATTATCAATGTTAAAAACACCTTTATATTCTTGTAGAAACCGTCATATATGGTTTGTTTTTCAGGATTCTTTGATGAATAGAAAGTTCAAAATAACAGCATTTATTAGAGATTGAAATCTTTTTTTTTTACATTATAAATGTCTTTACTGTTAATGTAATACGCTATAAATAAAAAAGTTTTTAAAATATAATACTTTTATTCAGCAAGGCTGCGTTTAAATGAATCAAGTGACATTTATAATGTTACAAAAGATTCAAATAAATGCTGTTATTTTGAACTTTCTATTCATCAAAGAATCCTGAAAAACAAAATATATATGACGGTTTCTACAAGAATATAAAGGTGTTTTTAACATTGATAATAATCATAAATGTTTCTTGAGCAGCAGATCATCATATTAGAATGATTTCTGAAGGATCATGTGACACTGAAGACTGGAGTAATGATGCTGAAAATTCAGCTTTGATCACAGGAATAAATACTTTCTTACATTTTTGCTGTTGAATTTTGTTTCACTGTATGTAATAGTGACAACATGCCCCGCTGTTCAAAGAAGGTCAGCATGTGTTGCTGAAATATACTTTTACAAAAAAATACAACTACTATTGGTATAATGTGACAACTAGCCCCAGTCTCCCATGTGCATTACAACAATAAGTGCAAGACTGCACTTTATCTGAGGCCTGTGTATCAGAAGACTGAATAATGAAGACAACTGATGAACATTTCATATGGATTTCTGCTGAATGCATGTTTTGCATGTGAGAAAGTCTTCCTTCCCCCTTCAGACATTCAGACAAAAGGTTTACCTGCATATGTGTCTCAGTGAGAGACGACCAGTGATGTGTTAATGGCTGCAGCATTCATTATTCATGTATGCAAATGACACCTGCTGAAGTGTGAGAAACGCCTCATACAGGCCCGATACACACACACACACACACAGTGATAAGCTAATCAAATTATTCATGTCTCCTCTTTAACAGATAAACATTTGATTCATACTAGAATATATTTCCCTCAATTACAGGTGAATTCAAATATAAACATAACTTTTATTAGTTAAATGAAGGAAGTTCAGCAACTGATCACACAGCTGGAAATTTGTTTTATTAAAAAGGAATTTAATTTGTAGGCCTTTTACTTTTGGGTTTCATATTCTGATTTGGCCTTGTTGTGTTTTGGGATGCAGTGCCACTTTTGTCCAGTAGATGTCAGTGTGTTTTCACGTTACACGTACAGCGTCTCAATGACGTCATGATGCAGATTTATCTCAGAGACGATTTGATCAAAACAGGAAGAAAATACATAAATAAAGACGTGATCAAAACAGAAATGTGATGGATATAATATGACGCCTGTGGTTATTTTTACATTGAGTTCTTATAAGTATGAATTTAAAGACTCAACCAAGATAACAAAAAAAAAAATGTTCTACGTTCCCTTTAAGTTATAAAAACGTTATTTCGAAATGTTCTCTGAAATGTCCAGTTTTTAAAAATTGTTTTTCTAGCATTTTATATATATGTATGGGTCAAAACACAATGTGTACATTTCCATTCAATATTAATATTATGCAAAATAACATTTTGCCGCTGCCCGTTTCTTCCAGTATTTACGGTCGCTGCCGCTCAAGCAGGAAGTGTTTTTGTCCGCAGCTTCTCACATTAAAGGATTAAACTGGTCCAGGTCGTTAGTTAGGGATCATTTGAATGCTTCCAGGAGAGATGTTTGAGAGCAGACTGAAGGCAGTGCTGGAGTCCGCGGTGTCGGAGATCCTGCAGCTGCACGAGGACGGACTGATGCTGATGCGCGCGCAGATCCGCCTGAGAGACGCGCAGATCCGCGCGCTGAAGAAGCGCGTCACAGACAGCGAGTTCGCGGGTAAATCTACCAGAGGGAGAAATAGAACAACAAATGACCGAATGTCCAGTTCATATCATCTTACTGATGTATCCAGCTAACAAAGATATGTTTTGCTACCGTTCGTCCCGATGAGTTATGAAAACGTTTAAACGTTTTTGGTTATGTGAACGTTGAGAAAACATAATCATTCTTCAAACATAGGAACGTTACTTTTTTGAATGTTCTACTAGTAACATTTAAAAACGTTACGAACGTCCAACTAAAACGTTTCAGGAAAAAAAAAAAACATTCCATGAATGATGTATAAATAATGTTTTTGAGCTAACGTTTTGAGAACATTAGTAAAGACCAGATACCTTTGAACGAACGTTCTATTAACGTTGCTGGAAGAACGTTCTCTCAAAGTTCTGCCAGTGAACGTTCGTTCAAATCTGTAATGAAAATTTTAGTAATGTAAAAAAAAACCTTTAAAAAACTTTGGTCTTTAAAAATGTAAAGTTAATAAAAACACATTATCTACTTCATTTGCATAAACAGATGTTTAGACCGTTCTAAGAACTAGTTTGACCAACTAACAGTCAAAGGGGTAATCAAGTCTTACTTTTTTAAGTTAAGTTTTAAAAAAAAAAAGTTATAAAAATTGATGACTAACTTAAAACTAGTCTAAGTAGTTTATGCAACCAGGTCTGGACGTTAACATTGGTTAGTTGAATTCACTGCAAACAATGTCTTGTTTTCCAGCACAAATATCTAAACATTCTTAAATCAAGATACATTTACTGGAGAAGAGAAATGACTGAAGATATTAAGTCTAAAAATGAAGAACAAATATCTGCCAATGGAGTCAGAAAAATAAACTTAATTCAGAGGGAAAACAAGAACCCTTTGGCAGATATTTGTTCTTGTTTGAAGCACAAACTCACTTCATTTTTTTACTTGATATCTTCAGTCATGTTGCTTCTCCAGTAAATATATCTTGATTTAAGAATGTTTAGATATTTGTGCTGGAAAACAAGACAGAAACACTGAGGAAGAACATGATTTTTTTTTGCAGTGTAAAAACACTTTAATCACTGGCAGTGAGTGAAATCTGTGGAAGCTTGTTTTCGCCACTAAATAAAAAATAAAAAAGGTAAATCTGACTTTATATCTCGCAATTCTGACTTTATATCTCACAATTCTGACTTTATAACTCACAATTCTGACTTTATATGTCGTAAGTCTGACTTTATATTTTGCAATTGACTTTATAACTCGCAAGTCTGACTTTATATCTCGCAATTCTGACTTTATATCTCACAATTCTGACTTTATATCTAACAATTCTGACTTTATAACTCTCAATTCCGACTTTATAACTCACAATTCTGACTTTATATCTCACAAGTCTGACTTTATAACTCGCAATTCTGACTTTATAACTCGCAATTCTGACTTTATAACTCGCAATTCTGACTTTATAACTCGCAATTCTGACTTTATAACTCGCAATTCTGACTTTATATCTCACAATTCTGACTTTATATCTTTCAATTCTGACTTTATATCTCGCAGTTCTGAGAAAAAAGTCAGAATTGCAAAATTATACCTTTTTTTTTTTTTATTTAGTGGTGGAAACAAGCTTCCATAGAAATCAGACATCAGATTTACACAAAACATTTACAATTGAACTAATACAGTGTTTTTGTGGAGTAAATAAATCAGTCCACAGCTTGAGTGTTGTGGTTTGTTGCAGGGCGTCTCGAGTGCCATGATGGAGACATTCAGAATCCTGCTGCACGACTTCAGCTTGATGGGAGTCCAGACGACAGCGACGCACTCGCACAGATGTTTACTGCAGAAAGAAAAGACGTGCTCGTCGCCGAAGACCTCAACGCACCTCAGAACGAGGAAGACTTTGCTGGACCGGTGGAGATGAAGCAGAACTTTCTTGAAATCACAGAAGATCCACACTGCTCGCAGATGCCTGCAAGAACACACACGTGCGCGTTCACGTCCATCAGCACTAGACAAACCCTGAACAGCCTCAGCTTTGAGTCCGTCAGTCAGAACTCACGACCCGACAGAACCGCGTCAGACTTCATCCAGAACACAACGTCTCCCGATCGCAGTAATGCGTGCAGACGCGAAGCGGCGCAGGAAAAGTGGTTCATCTGTTCGTTCTGCGGGAAGAGTTTCGACCGCTCCAGCCACCTGCAGATGCACCGGCGCGTCCACACCGGAGAGAGACCCTTCCGCTGCGCCGTCTGCAGCAAGAGCTTCTCGCAGCTCAGCAACCTGCGCACGCACCAGAAGATCCACAGGACACACACGAAGACAAACTGAGACGAGACTTTCCTGCATCTTTCATTCACATATTCATTTATTAAAGGTCTTCACAGATCAGTAATCTTTACTTGTGTGAAGAAACACAAACTCAACATTACAAAATATACAAAACACATTTATCTACTTATCTAGTTGCATAAACATGTTTAAAGTCTGACCAACTAATAGTTAGTCTTACTTTTCAGGTTCAAATTAGACCAGTCTACATTTTTATTTAACTGACTTCAAGCTGGTAACACATTCAGGTTTCATTTGTTAACATGAACTAACAATAAAAAGCATTTACTAATTTAAACTTTTAGTAATGCATTATTACTCAGACATAAAACTTAACTTTTAAAAATAGTGCAATACTGTAACGAGTGATGGAGTTTTTGTGGAGTAAATATAAACCAGTCCACAGTCTAAAACATGTGTTCAGTAGTTGGAGAGGTAACCTGTTAGTCTGGTTCATACGGTAACCATAGTTTGTGCCAAAGTAATTAATATTAATGTATTACATCTTTACATAGGCAACAATAACTAGTGACTTTTTCTGCGGAAAACGTTTTTGAAAAGAAAGTGACATTGGAGCAAAACTGAAGTCAAACAGAAACATTTTATATAGACACATATAACAGATACGAAAGTGTGAAATAATTAAGATTTAATGTTTTTGAGTGAAGTCTCTTCTGCTCACCAGGGCTGCATTTATTTAATCAAAAATACAGTAAAAATTGTGAAATATTATTACAGATTAAAATAACTGTTTTCTATGTGAATATATAGTAAAGTGTAATTTATTCCTGTGAATTTTCAGCATCATTACTCCAGTCTTCAGTGTCACATGATCCTTCAGAAATCATTCTAATATGATGATCTGCTGCTCAAGAAACATTTATGATTATTATCAATGTTGAAAACAGTTCATATTTTTGTGGAAACCATCATGTATTTTATTTTTCAGGATTCTTAGAAGAACTTTCAGGGTTTATTTGGAATAGAATCTTTTGTAATTTTATAAACATCTTTACTGTCACTTTTGATTAATTTAATGCGTCCTTGCTGAATAAAAGTAGTAATTTCTTTTATCTTTTTTACCTCAAACTTTTGAATGGTAGTGAATGACGGTTTTCACAAAAATGAATTATTTTACATTATAATAATATTTCACAATTTTTTACTGTATTTTTTTATTAAACAAATGCAGCCTTGGTGAGCAGAAGAGACTCTTTCAGAATCATTAAAAAAAAAAAAAAAAATCATAATTATTTCAAATTGTTGACCAGTATTATACTATAAATATAAACGTCCCATGTTTTATATTTTAGTATTATGACAGATTTAAACATGTCAACCCAAACAAACATGAAAGTCTGATACATGTTTGTCGTGGTGGAATTGATTATAAAAGAAAGTGTCCTAACATCATATAAACGACGTCACAGTTCTGTCATCTCGCCACGCAGAGGTAGAACGAGTCCAAACCAGGAACGAATCAAGATCAGCAGGACTTCAGCAGAAACACATCCATATGTCAGTGTTTGTGTGTTTAACCCTTAAACGTCTCCTCTATTGTCTGAGTTCACATGATGTGCTGGAAGAAAGAGATCCAGTGCAGCCGATGGGAAATAAATCACTCCTCGTTTTACCATCATATGTGAGTTTGTGTACACTGATCATCCACTTAAAGGGACAGTTCAAGGAAATAATATTAAAAATCTATCATGTACTCACCCTCATGTTGTTCCAAACCTGTGTGACTTTCCTTCCTCCGTGAAACACAAGTAGAAAATCTGAGTAATGTCCATATAATCTTGTCTATAATGAATGCAATTCACTGCAAAAAATGCTGTTCTTCCTCAGTATTTCTGTCTTGTTTTCCAGCACAAATATCTAAACATTCGTTTAGCGGTCAAAAGTGACTAATGATATTCTTTCTTTCAGGAAAGCAATGCAATATATTTTTGTTCAATAATATTTTTGGATTATTATTTAAAATTTTGAGGGTATGTTATGATGCAATTTTTATTAGCTATTTTTCCCCATTGAAAATAGCACACAATTTCTTTTCTAATATTTTTTTAAATTAAAGCAGTAAAAACTTAAAATCCAATTTTCTGAAGGTAGATTAGTGCCATCTGGTGGGGGTAAAAAAAGAAAAACTTGTGTAATGCCATGGTGTAACTGCTAGTATAGTTCTATATAAAGTAGCTTATAGTGGTTTTTATACACAAATTCTTACTTTTATTAAGTTGTGGATTTGAATTTATACTTAGACATTCTCAAAGACTACTTTGGTCAAGGTTTAGATTGTTTTTGTCTGAAATGTTGATTTGAAGTGTCAGTTTTTGCATTAATTTTACTAGTAAAACCTGAACACAGAGGACATTTTGTTACACATAACATAAAAATGTAACAAAAATGAACATGTATGATTTATCACAGCTTAATAAATCTGTGTCTGATCTGATTTCAACCTCTTATTTGAGTCTTTCAGCTCAATTTTCTGACTCCATTGGCAGATATTTGTTCTTGTTTGAAGCACAAAATGATACATTTTTCATAAAACAAAACTTAATATCTTCAGTCATTTCTCTTCTCCAGTAAATGTATCTTGATTTAAGAATGTTTATATATTTGTGCTGGAAAACAAGACAGAAACACTGAGGAAGAACATCATTTTTTGCAGTGTAAACTAATGGAACCTTAATGTAAAGTGTTCGCAATCTTGTTCGAGATGCATCGCAGCAGGTTTGACATCAACGGTATCAAATGTCTCATAAACACTCGTGATGCACATCTTAAATCTATTTATTCTCGTCTATCATATTGCAATATATCGTGATATGCATGACTTTGTGGAGTATGAACATTTTGCAAAAGTCATGCAGGTTTGAGAACAACATGATGCTCTTTCTGAGTCTGTAACATCAACAGTCCTTCATCAGATGATCTGTCTGCGCGAGTGGATGATGATGGCGTTGGGGTTTTCCTTTGGTGTCAGTCCTCCGTTGCTGCACTGGAAGTAGTTGGAAACCGCCTCGGACAAATGATAGTGGTTTCCTTCTTCTCCTTCTGGAATTCGCTCTTGTTGCACGTATGCATCATGTTCCTCTCGGTGAATCTCTCTGCGAGAGCCGCGTTTCCATGCTTCAGTCGGACCGGAGCTCACGGAGCGAGGAGGAGAACTCTGGTCCCTGTGAAGCCCTGAATCCTGAGGGAGAAACACAAAGAAACGTCATCAGGATGGAGTTTTAACCCTATAAAGCTTCTGTCTCGTATTTAATCATGAATTTCAAAGGCCTCTAAATGATCAAAACTTTGCTGTTGTACACAATTATACTAAAAGACTATTACTTGCTAAAAAAGGCAGACAACAGAAGTATTGTTTATAACTCACACACACCAGAGACATATTGCTGGATTTGACGTAGGACTCGACTCTTCGTCTGCGCTCGCTTCTCTCGTCCTCCTCGATGTCTCTCAGCTTCTTAATGCCTCGGTCCGGTCGGTGCGACGGGTAGATGGCAGGACGTCCGAGACTGTCGTACTCTCCGTCTCTCAGCGTGGAGTGATCCTGCAGAGAGAGAGTTTATCTGGTGACGCGTCACATGCACGCGTGCGTGAAACAAGTGTGAAGTCAACTCACCTCCACGGATAAAACACTGTTCTTCATAACACTGTCCATCCGCATCAGTGAACCCTCTTCTGCCTGCAAAGCACAGAAAGTGTCACTTTACTTTCAAACGCATAAAGAGGAACTTCAGAACTATGTTCTATGGAGACACGCACATGACGTGCAGGGAAAAAAAAGTGAATCGAGCGCACAATTTACTATTTCGCTCCTTCGATTTGCTAAATCGTTCGCGCGATTTATTATTTTGTTCCCTCGATTCGTTAAATCGTGCGCACAATTTACTGTTTTGTTCCCCCCATTTATAAATTTTGTGCACAATTTACTATTTCGAAACCTCGATTTGCTAATTCATGAGCACAATTTATTATTTCATTCCCTTGATTCGCTAAATCATGCGCGTGATTTATTTTGTTCCCTTGATTCGCTAAATCGTGCACACGATTTACTGTTTCGTTCCCCCGATTTATAAATTTTGTGCACAATTTACCATTTCGTTCCCTCATTTTGCTAATTCGTGTGCGTGATTTATTGTTTCGTTCCCTCGATTTGCTAAATCGTGCGCACAATTTACTGTTTTGTTCCTCCGATTTATAAATTTTGTGCACAATTTACTATTTCGAAACCTCGATTTGCTAATTCATGAGCACGATTTATTATTTCATTCCCTCGATTCGCTAAATCGTGAGCGTGATTTACTGTTTCGTTCCCCCGATTTATAAATTTTGTGCACAATTTACCATTTCGTTCCCTCATTTTGCTAATTCGTGTGCGTGATTTATTGTTTTGTTCCCTCAATTCGCTAAATCATGCGCACAATTTATTATTTCATTCCCTCGATTCGCTAAATTGTGCGCGTGATTTATTTTGTTCCCTCGATTCGCTAAATCGTGCGCACAATTTATTAGTTCATTCCCTTGATTCGCTAAATCGTGCACACAATTTATTTCATTCCCTCGATTCGCTAAATTGTGCGCGTGATTCATTTTGTTCCCTCGATTCGCTAAATCGTACGCGCAATTTACTATTTCATTCCCTCAATTCACTAAATCGTGCACGATTTACCATTTCGTTCCCTCGATTTGCTAATTCGTGTGCGTGATTTATTGTTTTGTTCCCTCAATTCGCTAAATCATGCGCACAATTTATTATTTCATTCCCTTGATTCGCTAAATCGTGCACACAATTTATTTCATTCCCTCGATTCGCTAAATTGTGCGCGTGATTTATTTTGTTCCCTCGATTCGCTAATTCGTGTGCGTGATTTATTGTTTCGTTCCCTCGATTCGCTAAATCATGCACACGATTTATTATTTCATTCCCTCGATTCGCTAAATCGTGCGTGCAATTTATTTCGTTCCCTTGATTCGCTAAATCGTGCACACGATTTATTATTTCGTTCCCTCAAATCGCTAAATTGTGCACACGATTTACTGTTTTGTTCTCTCGATTTGCTAAATCGTGCACGCGATTTGTTATTTCGTTCCCTCAATTTATACATTTTGCGCACGATTTACTATTTCGTTCCCTCGATTCGCTAAATCATGCGCCTGATTTACTATTGCGTTCCCTCCATTTATAAATCGTGCACACGATTTACTCTTTCGTTCCTCTATTCCTTGCTGCAGTTTATGAAGCCAGAGCATTAAAAAAAACATGCACGTTTACATTATAAACATCAGAAGTTTAACGGTATAAAGAAGAATCTCTAGGGTCGCATCTACCCTAAAACTAATTAAAAGAAATAAGCCTGTCTTTTGTAAGACAATTTTTCACATCGTGATTAGAATTAAGAACAGTTTCCCTCCACAATCTCATTGTTACTTTTAAATTTTTGTGTGATTCTCATTATTCTTATTAGAATCAGAATATTTGTCATTATACAAAAAAAGTACAACGAGATTTCATGCAATTATTCAGTGCAAAATCAATCTCCCACTTTACAAAAAATTACCCTATGCGCAAGAAAACATTTCTCCTATGTAACAAATTTTACAAATAAGTAAATAAATAGTATATAGCATATACACCTTTAACAGCAATATTTGCATATGCAGCACAAGTGAGGTAAGTTATAAATATATGACTATAAATAATTACAAAAAAGGCATTCCATTTAGTATTCAGTTAAAATTAAAACAGCCCTAGGATATGTGCCTTTTTTCAATCTGTTTGTTTTAGCTTTTATTATCCTGACCTGTACCTGTTTTAACATTGCAAAACAATCAAACTATATAATAAATATTATAATGTATATAAGGTGCATCATTAATGCATCAAAATACTTTTATAATGTGGTAATAAGAATATAATCTCACAATGCAACAACAACAAAAAATCTTAATTTTTTTTTTTATGCAGAATATAATTTCTCTACCATAGATGCTGCTGATGTCTAAATGTTATAATATTCTTTTAAATATCCACGTTGTGACAGTAATACCGAGTTTGCATATGTGAGTAAAGCACAAAACATGAGTGAAGCTGCTGTACCGCTGTCCTGGGATCAGAGGTGATGGAGTTGAGTCTCCTCATGGACACCTGCCGCGACAGGCTGATCATCTCCTCCCTGAGACACAAAACACCTTCATGCTGCATGACAGTTTATCTCCAGATATTTCCAAGGTCAAAGGTCACAGACTCACGTTCTCGCACTGAGGGCCCTTTTCAGCTTCCTGTTCTTGCGTCTAAGATGACAGTTGACGATAATGATGGTGATCACAATGAAGACCACCAAAGCCCCGGTGACAGACACCCCGATGATGACGAGGACAGTCTCCGATGGGCTCTTGAACGTGTCTGCAACTTCTTTAGCATATTCTAAGAATAAACAAAACAGCAATTGTGTTAATTTATAGAGGATCTATTGTGTCCTTTTGTTCTCTACTAGAACAGGTTCTCCTCATATTCTCCATTGTTCAGCTCCTCTCTTCCCAGTCTGTCAGTAACGCTCTGTTTAGTTCCTGTCTCTATGAAGCCCCTCCTTCTGTAAAGCACAATGTGCTCTGATTGGTCGGCTGGAGCAGTGTGTTGTGATTGGTCAAGCACTTTGAGTGTGTTTGGGAAATGGCTTTATCCAATGTATAGATATCTGTTCATTAAATGTATGCAAATTTTTATTTATGCAAATTTATTTATGCAAATATTTAATTATGCAAAATTAATGCATATTTAAATCTTTCTTTACTTTACTTTAATGTATTTTAATTTAATGTACTTTAATTTAATTTACTTTAATTTAATGTACTTTAATTTAATTTACTTTAATTTAATGTACTTTAATTTAATTGAATGTACTTTAATTGAATGTACTTTAATGTAATTTACTTTTTTGTACTTTAATTTAATTTACTTTGTTGTACTTTAATTTACTTTAATTTAATGTACTTTAATTTACTTTAGTTTACTTTGTTGTACTTTAATTTACTTTAATTTAATTTAATGTACTTTCATTTAATGTACTTTCATGTAATTTATTTTAATTTACTTTAATTTAATGTACTTTCATGTAATTTACTTTGTTGTACTTTACTTTACTTTAATTTAATGTACTTTAATTTAATTGAATGTACTTTCATGTAATTTACTTTGTTGTACTTTACTTTACTTTAATTTAATGTACTTTAATTTAATTGAATGTACTTTAATGTAATTTACTTTGTTGTACTTTAATTTACTTTACTTTAATTTAATGCACTTTAATTTAATTTACTTTGTTGTACTTTAATTTACTTTAATTTAATGTACTTTAATGTACTTTAATTTACTTTAATTTAATTTACTTTGTTGTACTTTAATTTACTTTAATTTAATTTAATGTACTTTAATGTACTTTCATGTAATTTATTTTAATTTACTTTAATTTAATGTACTTTAATGTAATTTACTTTGTTGTACTTTAATTGACTTTACTTTAATTTAATGTACTTTAATTTAATTTACTTTGTTGTACTTTACTTTACTGTAATTTAATGTACTTTAATTTAATTGAATGTACTTTCATTTAATTTACTTTAATGTACTTTAATTTAATGTACTTTAATGTAATTTACTTTGTTGTACTTTAATTGACTTTACTTTCATTTAATGTACTTTAATTTAATTTACTTTGTTGTACTTTAATTTACTTTCATTTAATGTACTTTCATTTAATTTACTTTCATTTAATGTACTTTAATTTACTTTACTTTACTTTCATTTAATGTACTTTCATTTACTGTACTTTAATTTAATTTAATGTACCTTCATTTAATTTACTTTAATGTACTTTAATTTACTTTAATTTAATTTAATGTACTTTCAGTTAATTTAATTTAATTTCCACCACACGAGGGCAGCAGACTCAGGAGAATCGACTCATGTCGAGTAAATGAATGTTAAAGGTCTTTTTCACTGAAGGAAGGCGGCATTTCAATTGTTTTCTGAGTCACTGTTGCTTGTGATTAAGATCTAAATTTACACTCCAATGAAGATCACCATGAGGAAGTCAAAGACGCTTGGGTTGTGTGTGTGGCAATACCATCGAAAAATCATCCAGAGAGAATGACGAGACGGGCCACAACATCCTGCTTGTTATTTTAAACACAATTTCTGCTGATGTTGGTGCGTCTATTTTTATTTCCATTTCAAATGTTCAAGCTGAAAATACACTGCAAAAAACTTTCCAGCACATCATTATTAAATCAAGATACATTTACTGGAGAAGCAAAATGACTGAAGATATTAAGTCAAGAATCAAAAGTTTGTGCTTAAAACAAGAACAAATATCGGCCAATGGAGTCCTTAATTACCCTTAATTCAAAGTGAAAACAAGGTGATTTTTCTGAGCGCAGAGCGAGTCTGACCATGTATGGTGATCATTCTGTAATGACCATTAATATGATGCAAGTTCTGTGGGAAACCCATGCTGTTCATGATGATGATCAAGTCTGTGTCATTTGTTCTGAATGTTTCTTTATTAGGTTAAACACCTACTTCCGATCTCCAGTTTAAACTGGGCTTTAGCGGTTCCCACACTGTTTCCTGTCTGGCAGACGTACAGACCCTCGTCCGACACGTTCAGCGGCCGAACGAACAGCAGTCTGTCCCTATGAACCAACACTCCCTCCGGCAGACGCCCGCCCGTCCTGAAACAAAGTGGATGAACAGAATTTATCAAAGCGAAACAAACACATGCTGGATACACATTACTGTTTGTTTTAAAACAGCTGTTTTCTACGTGAATATACAGTAAACAGTAATTTATTCCAGTGATCAAAGCTGAATTTTCAGCATCATTACTCCAGTCTTCAGTGTCACATGATCCTTCAGAAATCATTCTAATCATGCCGCATTCTAAATGAGTATGAGAGCCGATTTTCACTTCCTCCATCAGAGTCTTGTGTTGAATCAGCTGTAGGAGATTTTAAAAGACTCAGCTTCTCAGACAGGTGTGAGATCAAGACACACCCCGATACTGACACACACACACATGCACACACACACGCACACACACACACACAGAGGCAATCTGACGGCTGTAGCAACGCCAAACACCACATTAAAAAGATCTCGGGTTTCGGACCCTCACTGTAATTATCATCTGAGTATCATGTGACTCCTGCAGCCGGTCGCCAATTCATTCCTCCTACAGTACCTGAGTGAAAACACCTCTAAGAAAAGCTTCAGAAACTGCAGGCCTGCAAAATATCATGCTTATTTTTGTTTATCTATTTTTGCTATTTTAGTATTAGTATTTATTTTAGTATTTATTTATTTTGACTAATTTACTATTTGTAGTATTAGTATTTATTTTAGTATTTGGTATTTATTTGACTATTTTACTAGTTGTAGTTTGTAGTATTTTAGTATTTAGTATTTATTTTCACTGTTTTACTAGTTGTAGTATTAGTATTTATTTTAGTATTTTGTATTTATTTGGATTATTTTTAGTATTAGTATTTATTTGAGTAATTAGTAAAATAGTCCAAATAAATACTAAATACTGTAATGAATATTAATACTACAAATAGTAAAATAGTCAAATAAATACTAAATACTAAAATAAATACTAATACTACAAATAGCATTTATTTTAGTATTTTGTATTTATTTGACTATTTTACTCGTTGTAGTATTAATATTCATTACAGTATTTAGTATTTATTTGGACTATTTTACTATTTGTAGTATTAGTATTTATTTTGTATTTAGTATTTATTTGACTGTTTTACTAGTTGTAGTTTGTAGTATTTTAGTATTTTAGTATTTAGTATTTATTTTCACTGTTTTACTAGTTGTGGTATTAGTATTTATTTTAGTATTTTGTATTTATTTGGATTATTTTTAGTATTAGTATTTATTTCAGTAATTAGTAATATAGTCAAAATAAATACTAATACTACAAATAGTAAAATAGTCAAAATAAATACTAAATACTGTAATGAATATTAATACTACAACTAGTAATAGTCAAATAAATACAAAATACTAAAATAAATACTAATACTACAAATAGCATTTATTTTAGTATTTTGTATTTATTTGACTATTTTACTAGTTGTAGTATTAATATTCATTACAGTATTTAGTATTTATTTTGACTATTTTACTATTTGTAGTATTAGTATTTATTTTTGTATTTAGTATTTATTTGACTGTTTTACTAGTTGTAGTATTAATATTCATTATAGTGTTAAATATTTATTATGACTTATTTTACTATTTGTAGTTTTAGTATTTTAGTATTTACTTTGACTATTTTACTATTTGTAGTAGTATTTATTTTAGTATTTAGTACTTATTTGACTATTTTACTAGTTGTAGTATTAATATTCATTATAGTATTTAGTATTTATTTGGACTATTTGTAGTATTTGCAGTCGTTTGCATCAGGTGGTCAGTGATTGTCAGTAACCGCAGGACTGTTTATCAGTCTGTTACGCTGCTGTCTGTCTGTCTGTCTGTCCGTTTATCCACTGCACTTATCCAAACTCAGGAGCACCGAAGGAAACTAGTGACATGGCAAAATCCCAAAGGATTCCCAAAAAATCCTAACAAAAACAGGAGTTTTCCACCCCCCACTCTCTTTGTGTTTCTCATTATGTTCTCTTCCTTTCTCTCTGTTTAACACACAATCACAAAGGGTCTGAACTGCAGCAGCGATGCATATTCACATGCTCCTTTCAGGATAAAATAAAAGCGTCAGTGTCACGTTGCAACCTGAGAGTAACAAGAGTTTCATGCACGGGACAGTGAAGAAAGAGAGAAAAAGAGCAGGATGCTAAATGATGAGGGTGGGGTGTGTGTATCGAGACACACGCTGAGCCCTAAATAACCTCCTGTCCTGTAATGACTGTTTTAACCGGTGCAGAATCACAGGCTGTGGACCGGATTAAAGATGCAGTGCATCAACTGCAATTAACAGTGTTTGATGCATCATCATGCTTCTCCAGACACAAACGATTCCTCAAACCACGTGTGCTGTTGAGGAGAGTCTGATCAGACGCACGATGACATGGTCACATGGTGTGTCAGTCATATAAAATACTTATAACCTGTAATACACTGCAAAAAACATTTACTAGAAGTAAAAAAATACTTAAGATATTACTTCTTGTTTTCTGAAAGAAGCATCAAAACAAAGTTAGAGTTATGCTTAAAACAAGAAGAATTAACTTAATCCAAAGGGAAAACAATATTATTTTTCTGATCCCACTGCCAGATATTTTTCTTGTTTTCAGCATAAACTCACATGATATTAATCAACTTTTCTAATACTAAAAATCGTAAAATAGTACAAATAAATACAAAATACTAAAATAGCAAAAAAAAAACTAAAATAAGTATTAAATACTAATACCAAAAATCATAAAATAGTACAAATTACAAAATACTAAAATACTAATACTAAAAAGCAAAAAAAAAAACTAATACTAAAATAGCAACAAAAAACTAAAATAAAAACTGAATACTAAAATAGCAAAAAACAGAAAATACTAAAATAAATACTGAATACTAATATTAAAAATCATAAAATAGTACAAATACTTACAAAATACTACAATAAATACTAATGCTAAAATAGAAATAAAATACTAAAATAAATACTAATACCAAAAATCATAAAATAGTACAAATAATTACAAAACTAAAAAAAAAAAATACTGAATACTAAAATAGCAAAAAAACTAAATACTAAAAATCATAAAATAGTACAAATAATAAATTACTAAAATAAATACTAATACAAAAATAGCAATAAAATACTAAAATAAATACTAATACAAAAAATCATAAACTAGTACAAATAATTACAAATTACTAAAATAAATACTGAATACTAAAATAGCAAAAATAAAAATCACAAAATACTAAAATAAATACTAATACTAAAAAAAACTAAAATACTAAAATAAATTCTAATACTAAAATAGCAAAAAACTAAAATAAATACTAAATACTAATACTAAACATAGTAAAATAATAAATCAACTATTGAAACAAATGAGGCTGTTACAATGAGTTCAATGAGAGATATTTAGTAGCAAGTGTTCAAGTTTTTATGATCAGAACTGTATATTCAGAGAGTTACTTCCTGTGAAATACTATTTGATGGAAAGAAATCCTGATCACAATTTTTTGTGTTTTTTTTCCCATATCAGTCTACAATTGTGGCTTAATCTATTTCAGATGTTCATCCGGCCCAAAACAGCACATAAAACAAACCTAAAGGCTGAATTCTCCTGTGCCAACAGCGGTTCTTGGCCAGAAAAAGCTGCAATGTGGTCCGGATAATCTGTGAAACTGTTACCTGCTCCACGTGATGTTCTGCGGCAGCGGGTTTCCTTTCACTTCACATCTGAGCTCTGATCCGGTGTGGCCGATACTCCAGGGGCCAGAACTAACAATCTCTGCGTCTGGAGGAACTGTTTTCACACAGAAAATAGCTTTATTAAACTTTAATAATACTTCACAATTTTTACCTATCGAGTGCCAGTGTAAATGAAGTCATGCCGTTCTTTATTTTCATCCGATGTGTTTAGGGAAACGTACAGTGCACGATGAGCTGGTTGCTGATTCTGCGCGGGCCGTCCAGAGCCGGATGCCACACCAGACAGTCCAGCCGATGGCCGTTCATGCCGCGCAGAGGGTGCAGGGAAAACTGCGAGGTCACGACCCCATCCGCTCCGCTCCGGTTCTGCGACTGCCCGGGAATGTCCGTGTCCCAGGACAGGCGCGGCGGAGGGTGTCCGACCGAACGACAGGAGGCAGCCACACGGAACGACTGCCCTTCCTGCAGGATCACAGGATCCAGCGAGGAGATCGGCAGACCTAGAGAAGGAGAAAGAAGAGATGAAGTACTGTATTAAAACAATAGTGTAAAACTTTTTTACAGCCTAAAGCAAGGTTATTTTTAAACTGGTTAGTTCAGCAGATGATGTTGATTCTGTACTGTACTGCAGATTATCTGATTAGCAGACCTTCCTTTTGTAAACAGAACTGAAATGGAGCTTGAGAAATTCAATGGAGATGTGAAAAGAGGGGCTCTTACTCCAGACGGTCAGGCTGATTTGTCTCTCGAAGTTTCCGGAGGGAAAGGTGGAGATGTGGCAGGTGTACGTGGCCTGATCGGCCTTCTTTGTGTTCAGAATCAACAGCGTCGAGTCGACCGTCGGCTCAGAGCTCTCGAACTGAACATGCTTCAGGAAATCCGGAGACGCTGAGAGAAACAAACACACCATTTCAGGAAAAAGACATTCATATACATAACTTGTTTCTTATAAAATTTTTTAAAAGATATAAAAAGTGTCACTACAGTTTAAAAGACTCATAATTGTGATTTGCAGGTCTCCTACAACAAGGTTTACATGCATCTGAAAAAAAAACACACTTTAATTTTCTCATAATATCCACTGCAGCATCAGCTCTTTTCTCTCAGTGTCTGAAAAGCTTCGATCAAGGATTCGGTCTCTCTAAACCCCGCCTTTCTGAGAGCTGCTCTGCTCTGATTGGTCAGATGACCCAGTCTGTTGTGATTTCGAATCAGTGGTTCAGAGCGTGTATCAAATTGCCAAAGTCACGTGAACCACTGAAATTTCGAAACACTTATGATGTAACGAAGCCTCGTTTACTGAAATCATGTGACTTTGGCGCTCCGAACCACTGATTCGAAACAAAAGATTCGTAAAGCTTCATGAAGCAGTGTTTTGAAATCGCCCATCACTACATATTGTTGAATAAAGTCGATATTTTGTTTTTTAGGCACACAAAAAGTATTCTCATCGCTTTATAACATTAAGGTTGAACCACTGTAGTCACATGACCAGTTTTAAATATGTCTTTAGCAGCTTTCTGAGCATTGAAAGTGTAAATTATCTTGCTGTCAATGCAGGCCTCACTGAGCCATCGGATTTCATCAAAAATATCTTAATTTGTGTTCTGAAGATGAACGAAGGTCTTACGGGTGTGGAACGACATGAGGGCGAGTAATTGTAATTTTTGGGTGAAATAACCCTTTAAAAAATTAATGTTCCAAACAATGATGCCATAGAAGAAGCAATTTTGCTTCCCCAAAGAACCTTTCAGTGATCATTTATTTTCTTCTCTCAGCTCGAGCTTTACAGCGAATAACATGTTGGGTGGACTATTCTTTAAAGCAATGCACATCAACACAGATGGCAGATGCGAGTTGCTCCAGTCAACACAAAACACCATTGAAAATATCCGTCATGACAAACGTCTCTAGGTGACAGACACATGTCACAACACAATGCATGCGAGAGTGTTTCCATCTAATTGAATAAAACTGCTGCGGGGAAGATGATGTTTGTGTCTGTTTGCGCTTCTTTGAATGGGAGGTGATTTACCTGTAAATCACCAGAACGCATGTTTGTGTCGCACACTGTACAGAGAAAATAAAGTAAAGCCTGTTCTTGTGAGGGCTATTAAGATTTTTTCCAATGCGAAATATGATCCAGGCTGTTCCTAAAAGGGTGTGAGATTCACTCAACTAGTTTGTGTTTATACCTTTAGGTCCTTCAGTATAGTGTCCTATAATGATCTGCTCTCTTTCCCCTCCTGGTTTCTGTCTGGACCAGGTCACCTGCACCACCTTCTCCTCGCCCTCCACCACATACCGACAGGGCAGCCTGGTCTGCGTGTCTGAGAACGAGCGCAGGGCCATGGATGGAGGCGGATCGATGAACTTGCTGTGAACACAGACTGAGAAATAAAGAGTCAGTGAGTGAACATCTGCAAACATCCCTGACTGGGTTTACTATTACAGACGCAGCGCAGACTTGACAGGTCAGTGTGAGAGAGTTAATAATAAACCCACGCTATCATGATCCATTGCTCTCGCCCGACAAACATGTCACAAAAACCCAAGGACGTTCCCATGCGCCACAATGAGCGAGTCCAAAAACAGTCAATGTTAAATGCAAATAATAAAATGCACTCCATATGGTTTGTTTTTGACGTCAAAAAACAAGTTTAATCAAAGTGTTTTGGTGTAAATTCATCTGTCAGTTTGCATGTGTTTAACATTTTATATCATGCATCAGGTTTTTATGGCTCATATAGTCTTATACAGTGAGAATATGGAGTAAGAAACAGCTCAAAGGCCCAAACATATGCAATTTGGTGTAGATGAATATATTTATATGAGATTCTGATGCTTGTAATGTAAATCAATGGGACAATATTTTTTCTGTAGAAAGACATAAATAGTGATGAAAGCCAAAGTATTAAATGTCACAGATGTATATTTACTGAGTAATCCACTATTTTGTAGAGGAAGGTCAAAATTACAATTTTGAGCCAAATTAGATGGGTGTAAAATGACTTTATAAAGATGGCAGCATCATTATTTTATTTTTACACAGAGATTGGTAAGTCTATTAGTAAAATCTGTTGACTTTATCAATCTTTGTTTCATTATATGCAAACAGTGACAGTTCAAAAATGGCAGAAAAGCATTTTTGCCTCAAGTTTGCATGCCTGTCACTCAAGAAGTATTAAAGATATCTTAATATCCTTTTAGATTCTGGTTCTTAACAAACTTTCCTTTTGGTAACTTCATTTTAAAGGCCCTTGATGGTTCAATCCCAGAGATATGGAGATCTTAATGCGGCTCCACGGAACCTTTTCAGTGGTCAAAAACCAAATGTGGTTTATTTTGCACACAGCTGATACTTTTTGTTTTTAAAGAGGAATATCTGAAGAGCACATAATGTTGAAACTAGAAATGAATCTTGTTTCCCCCTCTCTCTGAGTGCCAAAAATCCACTGAAAATGGTTAAGCTGAGCCACATTAACTTGCTCACAAAAGTGTATTTATAAGAATCTATATTTGAATCAGTTTCAGGGGTATTTGGAAGACTGGATTTTGTTCATTTTAACAGCTTCTGAAGCTACCAAGAGTTCAAATCCACAGCCTCATCACTACACGTTACTGCACTGACATCCCTAAATCTATGAGACTGAACCATTTTGAGCCCTAAAAATGAAGATTCCAAAAGAAAAGAATCTAAAATGACATTAAGAATTCTGGAATTAAAGACATGTAAACTTCATAAAAACTCAGAGAGTTATGTTTTATGCAATTCTTTTGATCAGAGGGAAACGAGATACATTTCTAGTTTAAACATTATTTATTCTTCAGACATTCCTCTTTAAGTATCAGCTGTGCAAAGTGACCCACATTTGGTTTTTGATCACTGAAAATTGGTAAAATTCAACAATTTGAACATGGAGCTGCTTTGTATGGAAGACCGTTTCCGCCACTAAATAAAAAAATAGAAAGAGTAATTGTGACTTTTTATCTCAGAATTGTGACTTTATATCTCAGAATTGTGACTTTATATCTCAGAATTGTGACTTTGTATCTCAGAATTGTGACTTTATATCTCAGAATTGTGACTTTGTATCTCAGAATTGTGACTTTATATTTCAGAATTGCGACTTTTTATCTCAGAATTGTGACTTTATATCTCAGAATTGTGACTTTATATCTCAGAATTGTGACTTTTTATCTCAGAATTGTGACTTTTTATCTCAGCATTGTGACTTTATATCTCAGAATTGCGACTTTTTATCTCAGAATTGTGACTTTATATCTCAGAATTGTGACTTTATATCTCAGAATTGTGACTTTTTATCTCAGAATTGTGACTTTGTATCTCAGAATTGTGACTTTATATTTCAGAATTGTGACTTTGTATCTCAGAATTGTGACTTTGTATCTCAGAATTGTGACTTTGTATCTCAGAATTGTGACTTTATATTTCAGAATTGTGACTTTTTATCTCAGAATTGTGACTTTATATCTCAGAATTGTGACTTTGTATCTCAGAATTGTGACTTTATATTTCAGAATTGTGACTTTTTATCTCAGAATTGCGACTTTTTATCTCAGAATTGTGACTTTGTATCTCAGAATTGTGACTTTGTATCTCAGAATTGTGACTTTATATTTCAGAATTGTGACTTTTTATCTCAGAATTGTGACTTTTTATCTCAGAATTGTGACTTTATATCTCAGAATTGCGACTTTTTATCTCAGCATTGTGACTTTATATCTCAGAATTGCGACTTTTTATCTCAGAATTGTGACTTTATATCTCAGAATTGCGACTTTTTATCTCAGCATTGTGACTTTATATCTCAGAATTGCGACTTTTTATCTCAGAATTGTGACTTTATATCGCGCAATTGTGAGATAAAAAGTCAGAATTGTGAGATAAAAAGTCAGAATTCTGAGATAAAAAGTCGCAAATACTCTTTTTATTTTTTTATTTAGTGGCAGAAACGGGCTTCCATAGCTTTGAGATCCCCATATCTATGGGACTGAACTATATAGGGCCTTGGAAATTAAAATTTCAAAAGGAAAGTTTATTAAGAATAAGAATCTAGAAGGATATCAAGATATCTTGAATACTTTCAGAGTTACAGGCATGCAAACTATGGAAAAGGAATATTTTTGACACTCAAACAGGTTTGTTGTATATGCAAATGAGTTGACAGAAAAACACGAGATACACTTCTAGTTCCAACATTATTTGTTCTTCCGATATTCCTCTTTAAAAGAAAAAAGTATCAGCTGTGTGTGAAGTGACCCACATTTGGTTTTTGAACACTTTTTTCACCTCTTCTACAAAATAGTGGATTACCCAGTAAATATAAATCTGTGACATTCAGGGCTTGACATCAACACCCGCCAAATGCGGGTAGATTTCAGCTGTGGCGGGTAAGACAGCCACTCCCACTAGGGTTGAATCATTTTCAGCCTACAGCCAAATGAAATGCCAAGATCGTCGTATCACAAAATTTCAATTCAATTACAATTCTTTATCGCTTAACTTGCTGTTAGTTAAGGCGGGATAGGCGGAATCGCGCGGACAACAGCTGCGAAAAAAGTTAATGTCAAGCCCTGGTGACATTTAATAGTTTGTCTTTCTACAGAAAAAATATTAACAAAATCAAAAATTTGAGCCGGGAACCTCAGGTTGATTTGACACAGAATGACCCCCATATAATTTCAATATCTGCCAATAATGTGTGTGATTTTTAAATGCTTATTTTTATGATCAAATCTCTGTAGTTTTAAAACATATCATGCAATGCAATACAATGATGATTGAGATGAACAAATAAACCTTCCTCAAAACGCCTGATGATCATATCATGATTTTTCTAATAAATGATGTATGATAATCAAGTAAACTCAGTTGCTTCAGTCCAGTTGAAATATTACTATCAAAGTTATTCTTACATTTACTTGATAAAAATCAGTGAAGATTTCACAGCAAAAAGAAACGAGCGGAAGGAGGATGTTTGTACAGCAATATGAAAAGATTTTTACTTGATAAAGTCTAAACTATCAATCTGACACAGAAGGACTGTAAGAGATCGTGTCGGACAGGTTTAGGAGATCATTTATGATCAGATATGATACAGAAGGTGTTACAGAGTTAAGAACATTATGTTTCGGTTAAAAGTACAGCGATTCAACAGGGAAAAGTAACTGCTCAATGAGTTCTCAGCCAGGTTTAATTTACATATCAACTCCGTCTCAGATATTTCTCATAAAAGTAAATAAAAACAGACTCAAACGAGTATCTAGTTTTCATGCAGTAATAGTTTAGAGCAATAAAATGAATGTGAAGCAGCAGAGAAATGTTCAACTTTAGTATCTTAGCAAATCTGAGCACAGTTTGAGATCTCTATAAACTGTTTATACTCCTTCTATATACTGGTAGGTTTGATTTTTAGGATATTTCTGCTCATTTTGCTCTATTTTGTAACCGTGTTGGATCCACTTCATGCTCAATGTAAAATCATCCTGAAGCAAAACTAGTTGAGAAGCTCGATACTCGTCTTTCAAAGTGAACAAAGAGAAACAGACAGCAGAATAAAGTGAGACATAGTGAGAGAATGTCATCTTGCAGTTCTGGTTATTGTTTGTCTTCGTCTCAGCTGACAGACACTCTGAACACAAACACTTTGACACGCCACACGTTTAAAACAACAATACATACTTTAGCTTCACACACACACACACACTATTGTACATTTAATTTCTTCAGGACATTCATTGACACACTGCAGTCTGTATCTCCCTATTCTAACTCTTCTCATCACAACTGAGTGTCTAGCCTGAACCCTAAACTGACCCTTGACCTCATTATAACCTGATCCCTAAAACCAAGTCTTGACCCTCAAACAGGCCTTTAAAGGCTCAGAAAGGGAAGACTGTGAATGTCCTCACTCACTCACACACACACACACACACACACACACAGATTCACACACAGACACACACACACTCATTCACAGATTCAGACACACACGCAGCCTCACACACACGCAGGCACACATGCAGACTCACACACACACGCAGATTCACACACACGCAGATTCACACACACACACAGCCTCACACACACACAGGTACACATGCAGACTCACACGCAGATTCACACACACATGCAGACTCACACGCAGATTCACACACAGCCTCACACACACGCAGACACACACACAGGCACACATGCAGACTCACACACACGCAGACTCACACAGATTCACACGCAGACAGATTCACACACACATGCAGACTCACATGCACACAGATACACAGACACGCACAGACTCACACATGCACAGACACACACACACACACACGCACACAGACAGACACATACACACACTCACACACGCAGACTCACACATGCAGATTCACACACATGCACACAGATACACAGACACGCACAGACACAAGCACACACAGATTCACACGCACACAGACAGACTCATACACACACACATGCAGACTCATACACACACACATGCAGACTCATACACACACAGGTACACATGCAGACTCACACGCAGATTCACACACAGCCTCACACACACATGCAGCCTCACACACACGCAGACACACACACAGGCACACATGCAGACTCACACACACGCAGACTCACACAGATTCACACGCAGACAGATTCACACACACATGCAGACTCACATGCACACAGATACACAGACACGCACAGACTCACACATGCACAGACACACACACACACTCACACACGCAGACTCACACATGCAGATTCACACACATGCACACAGATACACAGACACGCACAGACACAAGCACACGCAGATTCACACGCACACAGACAGACTCATACACACACACATGCAGACTCATACACACACACATGCAGACTCATACACACACACATGCAGACTCACACACACACACACATGCAGATTCACACACACACACACACATGCAGACTCACACACACACACAGACACACACAGACACGCACAGACACGCACAGACACGCACACTCATACACAGATTCACAGACGCACACAGATACACACTAACGCAGACTCACACACACAGACACACACTAACGCAGACTCACACACACAGACACACACACTCACAGGTTTGTTTTGGTATCTTAGTGAGGACATTGCATAGACTTCCACTGATTTTATATCAGGTCAATGATATTTTCTGTCACCTAACCCAACCCCTACTCCTAAACCTGCCCATCACAGAAACATGTGACCATCTCTAGATTTAATAAAAACTTATTTTGACTGAAATAAAACTAGTGAGGATTAATGTCTCAGTCAATGTCTCACTAGTGGGATGTGAAAGTATTCCACAATATAAGTGAGGACATTTGGTCCTTACAAGTATAGTCAAAACTAGTACACACACACACACACACACACACACACACACACACACACACACACACACACACACACACACTGTTCTGAACTTATTTCCTCCACGACAGTCATAAATCAGTAATGGTTTTGGAGGCTGGTTGAACTTTAATGAAGAATGTCGCTGCACCACATTGCAGATCAATCACACACACACACACACACACACACACACACACACACATGGATTCCTGCTGGAAAAAGAGCTGAAACCAACTGTACTATTTATCTGGTCTCAGTTAGTTTGTTAAAACTTTAACTAATATTAACAGATACAACATTTGATTTCAACAATGCATTAGTAAATTAACATGAACTAAGATTAATAAATGCTTTATAAGTAGGTTATTGTTAGTTCATGTTAACAAATGAAAACTTATTATAAAGTGTTACTGTGATTTACACATTTACAACCTACATTAACTAATTAATTAACTAAGCACACACTTCTTGAGTCCTCAAACAGTTTCTGAAGGTCTTGGTCTTACCCATCAGTGTGAAGATGACCAGGATGATGCAGGACAGTAGTTTCGTCATAGTTTATTCTGTCAGTATTTCTCTGTTATTCCTCAAAGATCTCCTCATGTCCTCACGCGCGCTTCTGATAATCCATGTTAAACTGCGCTCTTAAGATCCGCCATTTCTCAACATTTAAATGAATAAAAAATAATAGAAGTTGCTGTTCTGTCATGAAGCACAAGCAGAATTTCTACATGAGGATCCCGAGGCTGGTAAACTCATGATTAAACTCTGTTTGAAGTCTTTGCTCAGGTGAGCGTTCACACACCTGCGTGTTCACGTGGGCTCCACCCACCGCTACGCTACGCGCTCGCGCGCGCGCACACACCCTCTCATACTGACCTTTGGTTTGTGCACTAAACTATGAACTTATTTTTATTCTCTTTACATCAATACTCTCTGTGGAGGATTTCAGTGTGACTTTCTATAAAACTCGTCTCTCTGAACACCTGTCGAGGAGTTACAGCGGAAGTGAAGTTTGTGGAATTTTCGTGGCTTTTGTTTAGTTCAGTGTTTAGTGCTGTAGAAATGAACAGGACAAACCAGTTCAGATGCACATTCTTGACATTTTGACAACAAACCAACAATCAAGCGAAGAATTTAAATTTTAATCAAGAGGGACTTACAGAGTTTGTTTTTACTTTATAGTGTATTATTATTATTGAATAAGTATTTTTTTTATTTATTTTATCATGAATTTAAATAGGCCTACATATAAATTACATTTATATTACATTTTTAGAACTTCTTTTAGCGTTTTATAGCGCCATCTGCTGGTCAACTCAAATGCATTACTACATACATATATATATATATATATAGTAATAAATTTTTTAATGACATATAAAGTCAAAATTATTACTCTCGGTTTTAATTTGTCATAATTTCAACTTTTTAAAGTCACTTTCAATTTTTTAAGTCATAATTCTGACTTTTTAAGTTGTAATTTCACATTTTTGTCATTTCATTTTTTTAAGACAATTTTAATTTTTTGTCATAATTTCAACTTTTTAAAGTCACTTTCAACTTTTTAGCTCATAATTCTGACTTTTCATAATTTCAATTTTTTAAGTCATAATTCTGACTTTTTAAGTCGTAATTTCACATTTTTCTCATAATTTCATTTTTTTGAAAGTCATAATTTCACATTTTTAAGTCATAATTTTAACTTTTTGTCATAATTCTGACTTTTTAAGTCGTAATTTCACATTTTTCTCAGTTTTATTTTTTGAAAGTCATAATTTCAATTTTTTAAGTCATAATTTTAACTTTATGTCATAATTCTGACTTTTTAAGTTGTAATTTCACATTTTTCTCATAATTTCAGCTTTGTCAATTCTGACATTTTAAGTCATAATTTTAACTTTTTATGCCATAATTTTGACTTTTTAAGTCGACTTATGTCAAGAATATGACTTTTTTGACTATTGTTTTGCTCATGATTGTTTTGGATTGGATTTGTTTTGAGTTATATTTACATTACATTCAGAAGATGCTTTTGTCCAAAGACACACAACCAAGCGATTCTTCTTCAGGAGGAAATGACATCAGAAGAGCTCAAACATCAACTAGAACATGGAGGGATTTCAGAAAGTCTTTAACGACATGAGGTATAATATTTCTTCTAATCTTATACAGTAACAAGGAAACTTATCGGACACTGTCCTAGTTAGAAATATTATTTTATTATGTTAGAATAAAGAGCCTTACACACATATTTTACAGATTAACCGTGACGTCTGTCTCAAAGACACATGCTAATGATGAGGACAGAGCAGAAACTGTGATTAACGAAGCTTCATTATAAACAGAGCAGGCCGGCGTTCTCAGGAACAGCTTCAGGCCAGAGGCTTTTTCTTCATCCCATGAAGAGTGTCGTAGGTGTCCTGATCCCGGCGGCCCAGATCCTGAGGAACGACACACACTGATCAGACCTGTCATTCACTCGTCAGACTACAGGAAGATCATAAACTCACCCTACCTGATAAATGTCTCCGTCTCCTTTCTGAAAAACACAAGAGGACAGTGAGATTCTGAGAAGAGTCTTGCTCAAGACTGTGTTCCTCTTTCTGTTCCTCTCTGCTTTTGTCAGTCATTTGCTCAGCAGATGAGACGATGAATGTGAAAGAGAGACGCTCACATACGCAAGCCCGGTTACACAAAACATGCTTCGCTCACAATTATGACACAAAAACATGACAAAAACTCAACATTGTGACAAAAACACAATTATAGCACAAAAACAACATATGACACAAACACAAAGATGACAAAAACACAATGATGACACAAAAACTCACATTTTATGACACAAAAACACAATGATGACAAAAACACAATTATGACAAAAACAACATTATGACAAAAACACAATTATGACAAAAACAACATTATGACAAAAACACAATTATGACAAAAACACAACATTATGACACAAAAACACAATTATGACACAAAAACGCAACATTATGACACAAACACAATGATGACACAAAAACTCACATTTTATGACACAAAAACACAATGATGACAAAAACACAATTATGACACAAAAACAACATTATGACACAAAAACGCAACATTATGACACAAAAACGCAACATTATGACACAAAAACTCACATTTTATGACACAAAAACACAATTATGACAAACACATTATGACAAAACTCACAATTATGACAAAAACATTATGACAAAAACACAATATTGACACAAAAACTCAATTATGACACAAAAAAATGCAACATTATGACACAAAAATGCAACATTATGACACAAAAACTCACATTTTATGACACAAAAACACAATGACAAAAACTCACAATTATGACAAAAACACAATATTGACACAAAAACTCAATTATGACAAAAAAATGCAACATTATGACACAAAAATGCAACATTATGACACAAAAATGCAACATTATGACACAAAAACTCACATTTTATGACACAAAAACACAATGACAAAAACTCACAATTATGACAAAAACACAATATTGACACAAAAACTCAATTATGACAAAAAAATGCAACATTATGACACAAAAATGCAACATTATGACACAAAAATGCAACATTATGACACAAAAACTCACATTTTATGACACAAAAACACAATGACAAAAACTCACAATTATGACAAAAATGCAACATTATGACAAAAACACAATTATGACACAAAAACACAATGATGACAAAAACACAACATTATGACACAAAAACAATTGACAAAAACACATCATGACACAAAAACACAACATTATGACACAAAACTCATAATTATGACACAAAACTCAATATTATGACAAAAATAATTATGGCACAAAATCTCAAAAATATGACAATTATGACAAAAAGTTTAATTTTTTATCTCATAAATGACTTAGTATGTCATAATTGACTTTTTGAATCATAATTATGAGATTAAAAAGTCGAAATGAGTTAAAAAGTTGAAATTATGACATGACTGGGTCATAATGTCAAATTTTTAAGTCAGAATTTCAACGTTTGTCAATTTCAATTTATGTGATCAATTTGAGTTTTCATCTCATAAATATTAGTGTTTCACACATATTCACACTTTTATAATTTCAACTTTTTATGTAATAACTGTTTTCATCTTATAAATATGACTTAGTATGTCATAATTTTGAAGTTTTATGTCATTATGAGATTAAAAAGTCGAAATGAGTTAAAGTGAAATCATGACTTTCTGATTCATTTCAACTTTTCAAGTCAGAATTTCGGCTTTTAAATGTCAATTATGACTTTTTAAGTCATTTTTCCAACTTTTATGTCATAATTATGACTTAAGTCATAATTTTGGCTTTTAATCTCATTAATATGAATATTTTGACTTTTTATGTCATAATGATTTACAAAAGCATGCAAGGCTTCCATACGTTCGTCTGAAAGTTGTAATGTGTGTTTGTTTGTTGATTATTGTGAGGTCATCACAGATATAGTGCATCATGTCATAAAACACTTGTGAGGACATTTACAAATATATTTATGCTTTTAATAGGAAGTCGACTGTAAAATCAGAGTCCTTCCGCAGAATTCTGATGTCAGATGTCGATTTGGTCCAGATTGAAACTAATAGACATTTTTATGATCGTAAATTTGATTTTTTCTTTTGGGTGTTCCTGGTTATTTCCTAAATGTGGCAATTTCTCTCAATTAACAAAGTAAAATGTGCTCTTTAGTTTATTAATGGAAGATGAAACACATGACATGAACAATTCACATAATTATTATCCTCTGAGAATTCTTTTTACATAAGAATAGATTTCTGAAAGTGTTTCAAAGTGCGTCTACACATTTCACAATTAACTATGTCTTTACTTCTGATGAATTTCTGTAACTTAATAGAGGAACTTAATCTTGCCGATAAATCCCTTGTTGCCGCCTATTTTGTTTACAGAAGTGATAGTCTTTCAGTTTCATCACCATCTATACAAAATAGGAAATTTAGGAATAATTTTGCACTGTAATGTAAACATGAACCTTGTAACTTAAACTGCAGTGAATTCTGAACAGCAGAAAATATTGTGTAATGCTGCCTGTTGTTTGTTTATTGAGTGAAAGTGTGTTTGTTGGTGAAACCTTTGTTAGTTACAGGAAGGATGAGTTAATTTGAAACATGAATGAAGTGTTTTGGTGGTTTTAGTGCATTCTGAATGTAAAATTAACTGCTGTGAAGCTGAAAGTTGGTTAGGAGAACTGTTAAAAAGTGACCCAAGTATTGAGAAATGTAAAAAAACTGCATGACTTCCTACTAACATGTAGTTGCTTATAGTCAGTTGCTTAAGCTAGTTATAGGCAATGTCTAGTGTGTGTGTGTGTGTGAGTGTGAGTCTATGTGTTTTTAATAGCTCTCTGTGGTCATCGGAAGAACGAGAACAACAGAATTGCGACTAGAATCAGCAGAAACAAAGCGACCACAGACACAGATGAATATGAACGCACCTTTGCGAAACTGCTTTGAGACGAAGTCATCTGTGAACACAAGAACAATCAGCTCTCATTACCTTCATCAAAACTCATCACAGGGCGTCAGGTCAACATCAAACACACGTTCAGATGGACTAACGTTACGAGATATTTTCATCTAATACTGGAAACAAAGACTTGAGATTATTCAGATTGTACTGTTTTCATGTAAAGTAACTGCGTTGTGCTCCAGTTTATTTACTAAACTTAAACTGAATATGAATTAGTTTGTAGGAAAGTTTGTCAAACTATGTCTGAAAGTTGGCATTTTATTTTTATGCAAAAAATAGATTTAAAAAATAAACATTTTGCATAACATACAAACTTTTTAATTTCATGCATTGTAAAAATAACTTATTTAACTTTAAAAATTTAACTTAAAATTTTGAGTTCATTGAAATTAAAAATTTGAGTTAATTCAATGAAGGCGATTGGTTTATTCAACAGAAACTCAAAATATTATGTTATCTGAACCACATTAATTATCTAAGTTGAAAAAATGTTGTGATAACAAATCATGAAAGTAATTTTTTACATCATGTAAATTAAAACGTTTAAATAAATAATTATTTAATATAGTTAACTATATTAATATGATTCATATAGTTATGAGTGTCAACGCAAGAAAATAATGTTTGTGTTTTTATTTCTGGGTGCATGTAATTAAAGGGTTAAATTTAGGACCAGACAAATGTGAATTTTCTTGTGAAAATATTAAAATGTAAAATGTTTTCATTTCTGTAAATTTAATTAAGGTAGAGGTCAACAGATGAATTAATTAATAATTAATTCCTTTAATAGGTGCAAAAACTGCAATTAGATTATTCTTACACTGCAATATAAATAAAAAATAAATAAATAATAAAAACGAGTTTGTGTTTAAAACAAGAACAAATATCTGCCAATAGAGTCAGAAAAATAAACTTCATTCAAAGAGAAAACAAGATTATTTTTCTGACTCCATTGGCAGATATTTGTTCTCATTTTAAGCACAACCTAGCTTCATTTTGATGCATTTTTTACTTAATATCTCCAGTCATTTTGTTTCTCCAGTAAATATATCTTGATTTAAGAATGTTTAGATATTTGTGCTGGAAAACAAGACAGAAACACTGAGGAAGAACAGAGTTTTTTGCAGTGTGTGTAAACATAACATATAAATAAGACGGGTGTAACTGACAATAAATATGGTGATAAATACAGTATCTGAGAGATTCTGAAATGATGCGTCACCTTCAATCTGCAGTAAAGGACGGTCAAAACGATGCCGTAAATGATCAGAATCCCGTCCAGAATGTAACATACATTTCCACTTGCTTCGCTCTGGGCGGCTGAGAAATATATAAAATTTATTAAAAATGTTAAATGTTTAAAACATGTATTATTTTTAATGTTTATAAATGCAATTTTAAATCTTTAAAAAGGAACATATTATAATGTTTAAATATTTAAAACAATTATTAATATATTAAAATGTTTAAACCAAAATAATTTTATAATATGTTTAGATGTTTAAAGCAGTTATTTAAAAACATACATTCTCTACCCAATAAAGTTGTAAATTAATTCAGTCAATCAAGAAAAGTAAACATACCTAAACTTTTAATTAAATTCCCCAGTTCTTGCAACATGATTCAGTAACTATTTATTTGTTTAATGGGGAGCAAAAAGAGGCTTTTTAATTAGTTCTTTCCTAAAATAACAATAATGCTTTTCCGGAGGAACGTTACAGACGTGTCGGTCAGTATCTCAGTTGGATTTATGATTATCTTACCAACTCGTCCAGCGTTGAGCAGAAGAATCAGACAGAAGTCCAGCAACTGCATCTTTCCTCTAAAGTGACAAACAGGGGGAGAGTCGAGCAGAGAAGAGTTAAGAGGAAGAGTAACTGTGGTAAGTGTCATTTAACAGGAAATTGTGGGCTGTGACAAAGTGTCCGTTCAGAGACACCCAAAATACACATACACACATGCAATTTCACACCAGCGTCCTTTTTTCTTTCTTTTACCTCTCATGCACTTATAAAACCCAAGCACAACTCCTTCCTGTTTCTCACAGAAGTGAAGGACCATTTAAGACAAGAGCTTCTGATTTCAGCTGGAATCACAGTTGATCTCCTATTTCTCTCCGACACATCATCATAACAGAAAGTCATGTTTTTCAGCAGAATTTTTGTCTTTACTGGAGAAGCAAAATGACTGAAGATATTAAGACTTGTTTTCTAAAAAAAAATGTATCAAAATGAAGTGAGTTTGTGCTTAAAACAAGAACAAATATCCGCTAATGGGGTCAGAAAAATAATCTTAATACAAAGGGAAAATGTTTCGGTTACTAACTAGATAATGGTTCCCTGAGATTGCATCAGTTGCTGATGCTTTGGGGGAAATTCCTTTTCTCTGAAATGATGAAGCCTGATTGAATCGGACACAAATGACATTTCAGCCCACCCAAACGGACAGGGCCATCTGCCTATATATACAGTACTGTGCAGAAGTCTTAGGCATGTCAGTAGGTAAGTTTTCTTCAAGCGCCTTGAAGACACAGCCACAGTGTTCTTCTGGATTTAGTTTGTCTCAGTTTCATCTGTTTCTTCATGTAATCACAGACGGATTCAAAGATGGTGAGATCAGATCTCAGTGTGGAGCACTGGCTGTTGTCAGACTCCATGTGCATTCAAAAATCTCACTGGATTATTACAGTTAATGGCAAAAATGAATGTTTGGAAATGTGAACCGATATTTCCTACTGACACACTACAGCAAAATATCTAAATAACTGGCTTAAAACCCTTTTTTGGGGGTGAAAATATTGATGTGCCTAAGACATTTGCACAGTAGTGTAAGTCGGCACTGAATGCCATTTCATCAGAATCTTTCGACTAAGGAGCTTAGTAACCGAAACATTCCCTTTTACTGCGGTTAACTCGCATTGTGACAGTTGCTGACGCTTCGGGGAATGCAATCAAATAGCGCTGTGCTACAAGTGCAAAACAGAAGACCCGTCCCTAGAGGGCAGTCAAGCTTAAGATCCCATTACAGGATTTTCATCGAACAACACAAGTGTGAAATACCTGGAGGTGAAGCAAGAACTTATCAACACAGTTAGGTTCGGGCCTATGAGGCCGAAAACTTTGGGGCATGCCCTTCATGGGCATAAAACCCTAAAGTGGGTGTACACTGTGCGAGTTCGGACACTCGGGAGGTCATAAGCCATTGTAAACATTACAAATCAAATAACCTGATAATGACCTCGAAGCAGCCGGTACATGGCACGACAGAGCACGGCGAGCCGGCGGCAATCGCATGAGCTTTCGCACTAAACACGGAGACTGGAGCTTTCAATGTTGCTGCTATAGGTGTGGATGAAAAAAATAAATAAAAATAAAACAATTTCCATGTGATTTCTCCTGAGATAAAAAAAATCACCTGTGAGCTCGTACAACAGCAAAAATCGTACCGTGTACACCCGGCTTAAGCAGACCAGACTGGCTGAAAGCCAGTGTCCTGTCCTGCACTTGGAATCTGGGATGCCTCAATCACAGGGTGGCCCCTTGGAAAGCACCCAATCTAGACCAGTTGGAGTAGATCTGGGGTTGGTCTCCAGAAGGAAAGTAGCCATGACAGACTGTGGTTGGGGTGCCCTGTGTGACAGCAGGCCGGACTTCGGCTCGTGTTTGGGCTTAAACCGACAAGATCCGTGTCTGAAGGGCAGTGACATCCAAGCTATAAAACCTAGCAAAGGTAGATGGTGAGGACCAGCTGACCAATAGACACTCCGCTTGACCATGCCCAAGATGAGGCAATTCCCCTAGTGGAGTGGGCCCTCACTGCAATAGGACATTGCAAGCCCAAGGAAGCGTAGGCCAATGTTATTGCTTCCACTATCCATCTTTGCTTCATAACCGGCAGCCCCTTAGTGAGGCCTCCGAAGCACACAAATAGCTGCTCTGATTGCCGGAATTGGCCAGAGCGCTCAACATATACTCTGAGGGCCCGGACCGGGCAGAGTAGGTGTAAGAACTGCTCATACAGTCCTCTGAAACTGGGAGAGCAGAGAGAGTTATGACCTGTGCCCTGAATGGAGTGGAGAGCACCCTAGGCACATAGCCATGCCTTAGCTTAAAGGATTAGTTCACACCAGAATTAAAATTTGCTGATAATTTACTCACCCCCATGTCATCCAAGATGTTCAGGTCTTTCTTTCTTCAGTTGAAAAGAAATGAAGGTTTTTGAGGAAAACATTCCAGGATTTTTCTCCATATAGTGGACTTCAACAGGGTTCAACGGGTTGAAGGTCCAAATTGCCATTTCATTGCAAGTTCAAAGGGCTCTACACGATCCCAGCCGAGGAATAAGGGTCTTATCTAGCGAAACAATCGGTCATTTACTAAAAAAATAAAAATGTATATGCATTTTAATACAAATGCTCATCTTGCACAAGCTCTGCGATGCGCCATGCATTAAATTATCAGGTTGGAAAGTCACACGTGACATAGGCGGAAGTACCGACCCAGTGAATGTGCAAAGACTAAGTCAAACGCCCTTTACAAAAAAAAGCTAAAACAATGATGTCGGATGATTTTGAAGTTGGAGGAGAAAATGAGATGGAGTTTTTCGCCCTACCATACCTTCCACCTATGTCGCGTGTGACCTTCCCAACGTGACTATGTAATGTGTGAAGACGTGGACGCGCATTGCTGAGCTAGTGCAAGACAAAGGATCAGTTCACCACAAATGCTTAAGGATGAACTTACCGTCATTTGGCCCAAACTTGCACTCACTGAGAGTGCCTACAGGTTGCCGACTCACTTGACCGATGCTAAAGCCAGCAGGAGGGTAGTCTTAAGTGAAAAGGGGCCACAGCTCAGCTGTCTTTAGTGGCTTTAACGGAGGGCCTCAGAGAGCCCTGAGGACTGTGGATAGGTCCCAGGTCGGAACCGTGTGAGGGCGATGTGGATTCAGCCTTCTAGCCCCTCTAAGAAACTTCACTATTAAATCGTTCCTTCCCACTGATTGGGTGGCGATGAGGCGTGGTATGCCATGATAGCCGTCACATATACCTTGAGAGTCGATGGGGTGTGCCCATCATCCAACAACTCTTGCAGGAAGGACAAGATTGATGCAACGTCATTAAATAAAGGGACTGCACACCAGTCAGAAAAGACAGACCATTTGAGGGCATAAAGATACCTAGTAGCAGGCACAGAGGCTCCCGTTGAGGGGCTATAGATGGAGGCTCCACAACTCGGGTTGGGGGTGGCAAATCATCCCTTTTGTCTGGGAAAGGAGGCTCCTCCATCATTGGAATTGGCCGGAGGGCTGCTGAACCACGACTGGTTCTTCCAGAGCAGGGCTACTCGAAGGAGTGAGCATCTGTCCTCCCTGATTCGTCTGATGACCTGAGGGAGCAGAGCTACTGGGGGAAAGACATACAAGTGCAAGCTGGGCCACTCGTGGGCTAGCGCCCCCTTCTCACTTGAAAAGAATATCGAGCAGTGAGAGTTCTCTTCTGAGGCGAAGAGGTCAACTTCCACTCACCTCAAAATACTCCAGATCATCTGAACCGTCTGGGGGTGGAGTCACCATTCTCCTGGAGACACTCTGCTCTGGAACAGCATGTCTGCTCCCTGATTCCCTCCCTGAATGCCTTTACCGATCAGAGGTTGTGCTGTGCCCACAGGAGGAGGTGCCTCGCCAGCTTGTACAGAGGACACGACCTTAGTCCCCCTTGGTGGTTTATGTAGTCTATCACTGTCACGTTGTCAGAATGCCAGGACGTGGTTCCCCTTCAGGCCTTAAGTGCCAGAAAAACCGCCATCATTTCTAGGCATTTGATGTGCCAACGCTGCTCGGGGCCCAACCAGGAGCTGAACGCCAGCCTGCCATCACACAGGGTGCCCCAAACCCGAGTTGGATGTGTCCGTCATTACTACTTTCCTCCTGGAGACCAACCCCAGATCTACCCCCAACTGGTACAGATTGGGTGCTTTCCAAGGAGTCAAGGCCCAGACGCAGCCATGGGTCACACTGAGATTGACCAAGCGGCTGAAGGGGCCGCATATGTAGCAGGTCCAGTGGCACTACTGGAGGATGCTGCCATTAGGCCTAGCAACCTCTGAAATATTTTGAATGATGCCACAAGCCGCTGAATTTTCAGAGAGTGTTCCGGTAAAAGCTAGGCCTGCATCAAAAACTGCACCCAGGAAGAATATTCATTGGCTGGGAGACAGCAACTCTTGACAAGGTTGATTCTGAACCCCAGGCATTCCAAATGGCTAAGATCTCCCTGATCTCCATTAGATTTAACTAAAGGTGGCGCTAAAGGACAATTGCATGGCCAATCGCAAGGGCCATTGTCTTAGTAGCGTGCAGAGTGAGGTCAGTTGCACTGCACAGCTCCTTGAAAGCAGCAGGGTCTGAGGAGGAGCTTGGCCTGGAAAATTTGGAGGACCACCATCGTGTGGAGAGTGGATCAACCTTGACCATCCATGGAGTAGGCCCTGGCTGCTAAGGCTGATGTAGTCCTGCATGGCTTAGAAGTGTGGACAGCCTTGGCATTCCATCCAGGGCCATAGGCGGGCAGAGGAGCATGCCGACGGCCTCCTCAAAGGGGGGAGCTTTCTCGTACCCACTTTGCCCAACGCCATCAACAAAGGTAAGGGCAGTTGAAGCTAAAGAGTGAATGCGAGCTGAATAGGGGGCATGCCACGACCTGGTAAGTTCGGGGCAGGTCTCTGTCGGAGGACTCGCTGACGGCGAGACCAAGTCACTCGCTCCAGACAAGAGGGAAAGAGCACCAGGGAATCCTCCCACTGTAGGGAGAGTAAGGCACATAGGATCTGAGTTGACATGAGCTCACTCAGACCCATTTGCTCAGCCTGATGCTCCTCAGAGGAAGAGAACAGGTGAACGCAAGGGGCAGGATCATTCTCATTAAAGAAAGTGATCCGAGAGGACAGCAAGTTGAGACTTATGCTCTCACAAGCAATCTGTCTCGATGAGCTCGGCCTCTGCACGTTGACTGGTGCTCTTTTATATGTTAATGACATTAATTAGGTGGCATTTACAAGACGGAGATCTGAAACCATTCAGAAAAAAATTAAAATTTCACATCTCAAAGAGAGGCGTATGCAAGTTTGAGAAATGATAATAAGATCCAATGTAGGATGGTTTCTATGCAACATTTTATAGGCCCGTGATTTCTTAATAAAGTAATAAAAAACAATAATTACCCATAATTCAAGGATTTACAGTAGCTCACTGATATTGAATCACAAAAACACAATAAATGTACAGGATCAGTCATTATCACTGTATGAGATGTAATGTGTTTCTCTCAGGTTTAAGACAGATCCACACTACACTCTGCTGGCAGTGTTTATGCATGACACTTCATGCATGCTATTATGAAATCAAAACAGACCACGTTTACGTTCTTCATACACATCTTATTGTACACAATTGCTGATGTTTGGAAATTGCACACATAAAATGATCTATTATCTGACAGACATCTGGGGTCCCGATCAGAATATTTTTGTTTTCTGAGTCTATTTTTAATTGTTTTTATTTGCTCTTTTGGTTTTGGTGAATGTGTAACCAGGATATTTTTTGTGAGATAACCGATTTGTTTGCTTTTCTTTGTTGAATCTGTTTGATTTTATGTAGATGAACATAATGTTTATTTTAATAATAATAATAACAACTTCATAATGTGTAAGCCATCAAATCAAAATCAAACTTTGGAAAAGAAAGTCATGTTTATTCAGGTTCTCAAGGCATCAGTTTCTTAGAGAAAAAATAATGACATCATTAATCAAACAGCTTTCATTCAATTAAAGTCAACAAACAAATGCTGCATATCAGTGTTAATTTGGTTTTTCAAAGCTCCACGTCTCCAGTGGAAACATGATGAGCGATTCATTGCGGACAGTCTGTGATTAGAGTTTAATTGTGTCGTTACAGTCGTCAACGAATAGATCGCACATCCTGAATGGACAGCTTTACAATCCCAAATAAAAACATCCACATCAAAATGAAGTATGAACTCAGTAAGCTATTGCACATACTCACTGCATTCATGTCAACACACACACACACACATACACACACACACACACACACACACCAAATTAACATTCACTCACTCAATTATTCTCAACTTTAAACACTTAAAATCAGCTTTTTTGTGCCCGTCCATGTCATAATCAGAAAAAAATATCTGGAATTATAAAAAAAGATGACAAAAAGAATATGAACAACTTTCCAGGAGACCAGAGCAGTCCAGTCCAGCCCAGCTAAAACCAGTGCGGCACAATCCTGTCAGGTTAGAATAAATTACTCTTGAACTGAAGTGTGTTTCTGTGCTGAAGGGGAATGAATGGATGGCTGGAGATTCTGTTCAGTAGGTCGTTGTGGGCGTTTCACGGGCGGAGCTAAACAAAAGCTCCGCCTTCGAGCTGATGAAATACGTCACCAATAGAGACATCAGCAGCACAGCCACGCCCACCCCCAGTGTTAACATCTACCAGAAACAAACACAGAAAAACACACTTATATGATAAATCGCATGAAAAGTGAATCTCACCAAAACATACCCAGATCACAAATCTATATTATAGACGTGATGTGTGTGGAGTCGAAGGAGACTGGTGCGATGAAGACGATTACCTCGAGTTCTCGGCTGGCCACCAGGAAGACGCGCGCTCGGATGCTCTTCCAGCGAGACTCGGTCCACGTGGAATAATCTTGAGATCCGTACTCCAGCCGCTCGAAGGCAGGCGAGATGGCTTTGGACAGTCGCACAGGCGCCTGTACGCAGAACGGCCCGCTGCCGTTGACCGTGGACGGACCCGACACCCAGAAATACGCGTACAACTGAGAACAGATACAGAACATGAGCGCTGGGCATTATGGGAATAAATGACTTTATTCACTTTTAATTTGTCCATCACCTTCACTGAAAAAAATGAGTTTGTCACAAATATCTATACATTCTCAAATCAAGATACATTTATTGGAAAAGCAAAATGACTGAAGATATTAAGTCTTGTTTTCTGAAAAAAAATCATCAAAATGAAGTGAGTTTGTGATTAAAACAAAAAACAAATATCTGCCAGTGGAGTCAGAAAAATAAAGTTAATTCAAATGGAAACCAAGATTTTTCTGACCACATTGACAAACATTTTTTTTCTTGTTTTAAGCACAAACTCACATCATTTTGATCAGTTGTTTTTTTTTTTTTTTTTTTTTTTTAGAAAATAAAACTAATAAATCTAATTGAAATAATTATTTAGATGACAATAATTGAAGTTTTAAGTTAACATGATATATAATTGAACAATTATATAATCATTGAAATGACAATAATTGAACATTTTTTAATTTTTAACATTATATATATATATATAATTGAACATAAAATGTTCAATTATTGTCATCTAAATAATGATATAATCATGTTCAATTATATATAATGTTAAAAACTTTTAAAAATGTTTTATTATTATTGTCATCTAAATAATATAATTATGTTCAATTATATATAATGTTAAAAACTTAATGTTAAATTATTGTCATCTCAATAATTATATAATTTTGTTCAATTATATATAATGTTAACTTAAAAAAAAATCAATTGTTGTCATCTAAATAATGATATAATAATGTAAATATGTATATATAATTGAACAATTATATAATTATTGAAATGACAATAATTGAACATTTTTTAATTTTTAACATAATATATAATTGAACAAAAAATGTTAAATTATTGTCATTTCAGTAATTATATAATTGTTCAATTATATATACATATTTACATTATTATATCATTATTTAGATTTTTTAAGTTAACATTATATATAATTGAACATAATTATATCATTATTGAGATGGCAATAATTTAACATTAAGTTTTTAACATTATATATAATTGAACATAATTATATCATTATTTAGATTACAATAACAGAACAATTGAACATTTGTAAGTTACACAAGCACATGGTTTGACGTGTGACATGCTGAAGTTCTGACGCTTACGTCTTTGTTCTCAGTGCTGATCTCTTCGGGTTTCTGGCACTGGGTCTCGGTGAAGTTGGTGACGGTTCCCGTCAGGTTAGCCATGATATGCTGCACGAAGCGCGTCACGCTGTGCACGGGGCCGTGGGTGCGCTGACCCAGACCGATGTAGAACTGAGGAGGACCAGAACCTACAGACGACAGGACACGAGTCAGATATATGCTCTGCCATTTCACCAGCTGAAGATTTACAGTGAAAAATGACTTTTCATCATGTTACTTCTTAAAATAAACTGCACGAGCACACTACGTATCTGACGCATTTATAGTGCTTCTTTGTTTGTGCAGCTTGGTAATCCACTTTCACTGAATGCAAAGAGCAGCTGTGACATACTGCTAAACACGTCACTGTGTGTCACATGGAGGAAAACGCCATTCACACATTTGGAACAACGTGAATGATGATTCATATGCAGTGTGTATGAACCAGAGATGGTGTGTTTATGTGTGAGAATAGAGTTTAAAACTGAGGCCTCACTTAAAATGCCTTTTTTTATTAGATCAGGAGGAAGCAGGGACTGAAACCAGCTGTTATTCTTCTGAATTACAAAACCATACAGCAACTGAGCGACCTGGGATACAGAGAGAGAGAGAGAAATATCAAAAACATAACTTTCTTTTGTCTTGATATAGGTCTATTTTACATTGTATAATATTATATAAATAAATAAACAAATATATAGGAGAGAGATATACAGATATATAGATAATTTGAAATAATAAAAACAGTATTTTGTTTATATATATATATATATATATATATATATATATATATATATATATATATTTTTTTTTTTTTTTTTTTTCATCTTAAATATAAAAAATATAAGTTTTGTTTGTAATATCTTGATATATATCTATTTTACACTATAAGTTGTATAACATTATATAAAAAAAAAAAAAAAAATATATATATATATATATATATATATATATATATATATATATATATATATATATATATAGGAGACAGACCTTAAATATTAAAAACAATTTTGTTTGTAATGTCTTAATGTGTCTATTTTACATTTATATATTATTTTAAATTTATATATTATATTAAAATTTGTAATATCTAGTTTGTAATATCCTGTTATACACAGATAGGGAGAGAGTAAATATTAAAATCATAATTTATTTTGTAATATCTTGATATTTTATATGTGTATATAGTATCTTAATTAATAAATTAATTAATAAATACATTAACTATTTTTTATTCATTATTTGGCACATTCTAATTCTATTGACATTTGTTTATGTTATATTTTATATTTACTTTTCTTGTCTTCATTCATTTTATGTAAACACAATCATACTTGAAATAGAGAGTAAGAGTTAGTTCAGTTGAACAGGGCGAGTCACATGCTATCATGTGAGTGTGTGCGTGTGTGGTCATGTGACTCACGATCTTGGGGTCGGCAGTGATGTTGTTCAGGTTGATGTTGTCTCCTCCTGCCTGCTTGTAGAGCGATCGAGCGACTAGCGTGGCCACTTCTGCCAGAGACTAAGTGAGATAAGAGAGAAATGGCTGAATGAGTGTTCTGTCCATCACATGACCGTATCCGCAGCTGTTACCGTACCTTGGCTGCTTCCGTCTCGTACACCAGCTTCTCGTCTGGACTCAGGTTGGGCGGATATGAGACGTTCAGGTTCTCTGCGTCGTCGTACATGCTCTCGTAGTATCTGTTTCAGTGACAAACAACATGGAAAATGTGACCTCAGACGCCTGATTAACACAAAAACACCATTAGCTATCTCTGAACAGAACTGACGCTTTACACAATGTTTGAGAGTTTAAAGCAGGTTTATAAAGTTATTGGTCAGAATAAGATACAACGCTTTTATGCTGATAGTTATGAAGGACCATCAACTTATTTACGCAATCACACCATTATTATAGTTCCTGAAGATTATCTTCATCAGTTATCAGTCAGGATCTGACCAATCATGTTCAGTCGTTAAAGAACTAAATGACAGATTTGAGACCTGTTGACGAAAGACGTCTGATGGTCTGCCAGCACGAGGCCTGGGATCTGTCGGACTCGCAGGAAGCGCTGTAAGGACGAGGGCGGTAATGGCTGACTGGCAGATGGCTCGTCCAATGAGACATTCAAACCAGCTGCTATAGACTGCATGTTTTTAATCATATCCAACACCTGAGAGAGAGAGAGAGAGAGAGAGAGAGTGAGCGGCATGATGGATAATAGAAGACAAAGCTTCCTCTCCTCTTCACTCACCTCATTCTCCACACTGCTGCTGTTCATGCGGGATATGGGGTCAGAGTGCATCCAAAGATCCCGCCCACTGCGCAGACCAACCTATAAACAAACAGGAAACCGTCTGAGGGTCTGTATCTCACACCTATTACTAACACGCAACATCTTAAACGTGCGGCTGTCAGACTTCCTGTGAAAGCAGCCAGACACACACAATAACTAAATGAACTAAAACCAGCTGACACTCGACAACACGCATCAGAAACAGGAAACAAATGAATGACAGAACAGATCGTGTTAAATATTAAGCTTGTTTAACACTCATATATAGAATTTGGATTTAAGTGACAGAATGATAATGATACAAGCGTCCAATCAAATCAAATCTGTTATTTGACATTTAATGACATGTAATAACAGTAATAATAACTGAATATAAATAAATAATAACCATAATAATTACAACAATAAAATAAATTAAAATAATAATAGAATATAAATAAATCAAATAATAATATTAATCATAAAATATTTATTTATTTTAATGTTATATTAGTAGCATAGGTTATTTTCATGGCAAATAAAAATATTAAAATATTCTACAATAATTATATAAAATAATTTAACAATATTTTCCATACAATAGCATAAAAAAATAGCTATTATATGAGCTCTTTATTTCTTTTAGTTTTTTTTTTAATAAATTATAGCTCTAATATTTTAAAATAAAAAAAGTAATAATAATAGAATATAAAGAAATAATCATAATAAGAATAATATAGATATAAATAAATCAAAACAATAATAATATTATTAAAAGAAAAGAATAATAATGATAATAATAGTATATAAAGAAATAGGATTTATTTTATATATAGATTTATGTTTATGTCTAATATTTTAGTAAAACCAAATAATAATTATAATGATCAAGATAATAGAATATAAATAATCATTATATAATAATAATAGAATATAAACAAATCTTAATAATAATAATAATAATAATAATACATTATATATAAACCAAACCACAAAAATATTAATATAATAATATATAATTATAAAAGATTTATTTTTGCATTTTATTTAAAGAAATTTAATGAGGCTATTTTCATGGCAAATTAAGATATTAATATATTCTAAAATAATCATAATCTTCAATAAATAAAGAAAATTATATAATAATAATTTAACAATATTTTCCATACAACAATATAGAAAATATAGCAATTATATAAGCTATTTATTTTTTAATAAATTATAGCTCTAGTATTTTAAGAAAATATTTATAATAATAAAAATAACAATATAAATAAATAATCAAAATAACAATAATAATATTGAATATGAATTAATTAAACCATAATAATATTATAATAATAAAAGAAAATAATGACATAATAATAATAATAACATTAATATTCAGGGAAGATGATTAGCTTGTTTTATTTGATGGGGTCAGTAAGGGACCTGGATAAAGAATCCACAGACACAGACCATCAAATGTAATAAATGTAAATGATGAGGTTGTTATGAGTCTTGTTCAAATTTATAGTCAAATAAGCATTCATGTAAAAACAGTATTAGGAAAGAAAAATAGTGAACACCTCTCTGTTACGACACATACACAACACTCATTACACGCATAAACTGATCTGTAATCATTGCATAAAAGATCGGATGTGTTTGTGTGGATGTTTGTGGATGTGTTTGTACCTGCCCGATTTCCAGCATGGAGTGAACATTGTTCAAGTCGATTACAAACTCCTTTCTCTCCATGTCATACACCATTTTCGAGCTGCCAATGTAGTCGAAGGCTTCCTGTGAGAGAGAAAGAGAGTTTGCATAAATGAATAGATGCATACTTCTACTTTTTTTATTCTGACACCAGGGGTTTGAACACACATGGTCAAAACTGTCATCAAAAATGTGTAATGTGTAAATGTCATGGAAGGAAATAATGACACACTGACCCCTTGGAAGAAGGTGAAGAAAATATTGCGAGGAGGCGGAGCTAGTTGAGTGACAGGGTAGAGCGCTTGAACGGCGGCCAATAGGGTGACGATCCCAGACACAGTTCCTTCGGCCGCTGGAGCCTTTTCCCAGAAAAACGACCTGCCGTCAAGCTGCGACAGAACAACAAACTTTCATTTCTATTTCCTGAAGGAAACACCTAATTATGGAAAATGACCGCAAATATTCTGTCACAGAACAGATCCTGCTGATGTTGTTTTGGTGGCACATTTCAACATTCGTGATGACCTTCAGTCAGTTTCTCACCCTTGTGGCTGCGATGACGACACTCAGGTTGGACACGTGGCCCTTGGCGCTGCTGTTGAGGGGCCGAGTGGACGCCCAGACGTTAAAATCGCTCAAAGGGTCACACAGAACTTCTGAAAGGATACAGACACATGTGAAGTCATTACCATTTAGCAGATGCTAAAAAACAAAACATTCTCTATACAAGTACAGGTTTTCCAAGACTCCTGGTTCTGAATTAAAATAAGATATTTTATCATTTTTAGCTAGTTTAAAGCTTGTTTCATCTTGTTTGGAGTCATCTTGAGGCCCCTGTGAACATGAATCCAGTGCTGTTGAAACTTGTGGGTCTGATGTACCTGGGTTGATGCTGAATTTGGTCTGCAGGTCTGTGCGTCTCATACACGTCACGGTGTCGGTCACGGCGTGCATGTGTGAGAAGAGCTGCATCGCACACAGCGGATACTGAGGAGCACTTCCGTTCAGACGCAGGTTATGATCCTCATAACACTAAACATAAACACATAAATGTTAAAGAGGATCTATTATGCCAGTCTTGATGTTGTTTTCAGGCTCTACTAGAACAGGTTGATTATTTTCCTCATATTCTCCATTGTTCAGCTCCTCTCTTCCCAGTCTGTCAGTAACGCTCTGTTTAGTTCCTGTCTCTATGAAGCCCCTCCTTCTGAAAAGCACAATGTGCTCTGATTGGTCAGCTGGAGCAGTGTGTTGTGATTGGTGTTTGGGAAATGTCCCGCCCCTTACCATAACCGCCAGTTTCAACACACTACTGACTAACTCAACCAGGCCCCACCCCTTTATTCTGCGTATAAATTATTTAAATGAGGAATATTGTGAAGAAAACTCAAGACTACAATGGAGGCGTTTCAGGAGTTCAGAAACACTGATATAGAGAATGACACACCTTACGGATGACCTGAGTCTGATTCTCGTCTTTCAGAGCAAACACAGGGAAAGCAAAGTCTTCATAGGACAGTCCGTTCCCGAGAGGATTCCACATGGTCACGTTACAGTTTGCTAGTTCAGGACCGTACTTTGCAGAATATACACCTGAAACATGAGAAATCCACAATCATACAGACATAGAAGGTTCAAACAGACATGGGAAAGTGTGTATCTTTAGTTTCTTCCCATTCTGTCTTTATTTCATCACACAAGTTCTTCACAAGTTCATTATAAAAAACTATTAAAAGCATGTTAAATTGAATCTGATGTCACATTCACAAAAGACAATGACATGCCACATTTCACTTCTGTCTTGTTATATCTAATATATAGTCACAAACACACACACACACACACACCTGTGTTCTGGTTGGGGCAGGTTGTGTGAGGTGAGAAGTTTTCAGCAAGGCCTATTTTTGAGACGATCACAGCGACTCCAGCCACTCTGGACGAGTTCTTCATTCTCAACATGACCGACCTGCAGGAGAAACACATGAGATCAGACACACTGACAGACGACAGAGACACACACACACACACACAGATGTTTCAGCACCTGTTGAAGAAGGCCGTCTCCATGATGACCATGTAGGGAGGATGTGGTCCAGTGTTGAGGATCCAGTCCAGGTCTGATTCGCTCTCCAGCACATGGAGAACACCTGTATCTCCTGACATTGACGCTGAGAGACAAACACAGCATGTGAGGCTGTACAGTACAGTGAGTGTGTTCTTATGGTGTTACATCAATAATCAGCGCTGATGGACTCACACTGGCAGCCGATCTGATGTGTGGCGTTCAGCAGCCGGACACACGGAACCGTGTCATTGAGTTCAACATAGATCTTCTGTTCCACCGAGCTGCAGCTCACACCTACAGCAGGAGACACACGAGATACATGAGATACATGACACACACATGACACACAACACACACGACATACATTACACAATACATATACATGACACAATGACACACACGACACACACAACATACGTGACAAACGATACACAATGACAAACAAAACATACATGACACACACGACAAATGACACACGACACATACATGACACACACAAGACATACATTACACATAAGACACATGATATATATGACACACGACACATACATGACACACGACATACATGACACATACATGACACACACAACAACATATGTGACACAATACACAATGACACACAGAACATAAATGACACGTGAGACACACACAAAACATACATGACACAAATGACATACTTGACACACACGACACGACATACATGACATGATGACACACACAAGACATACATGATACACACGACATATACATGACACACACAACGTACGTGACACACAATACACAATGACACACATAACATAAATGACACACACAACATACACGACATACACAACATACATGACATACACAACATACATGACACACACGACATACACAACATACATGACATACACAACATACATGACACACACAACATACATGACACACACACAACCTACATGACACACACACAACCTACATGACACACGCAAAACATACATGACACAAATTACATATACTTGACACACACAACACACAACATGACACACACAAGACATAAATGATACACACAACACACACAACGTATGTGACACACGATACACAATGACACACACACAACGTATGTGACACACGATACACAATGACACACACACAACGTATGTGACACACGATACACAATGACACACACAACATAAATGACACACAACATAAATGACACGCACAACATAAATGACACACGACATACATGACACACACACGACATACGTGACACACACACAACATACGTGACACACACACAACATACATGACACGACACACAAAACATACATGACACATAAATGACATACTTGACACACACAACACGACATACATGACATGATGACACACACAAGACATACATGATACACACGACATATACATGACACACACAACGTACGTGACACACGATACACAATGACACACGACACATACATGACACACACAAGACCTACATGACACACACTATACACAATGACTCACAACACATACAAAACATGCATGACACACACGACACACATGACACATACATGACACACATGACATACATATGACACACGACACACACAAGACATACATGATGCACAATGACAAACACGACACCAGGGTTGCCAGGTTTTCACAACAAAACCCGCCCAATTGCTCCTCAAAACTAGCCCAACTGCATTTCAGGGGGGGTCCCACAGTAAAAATCGCATTCTGGGAGGTAAAATTCACGTTTTTGGCAGGGCTCCCCTGGTAAAATCGCATTCCAGTGACTAAATATCACGTTATTTTGGGTCAATTCAACCCGTGGACATGAAAAACAACCCGCGGCAACAGTGCCCAATTCCGCTGGAAAACCGCAGACTTGGCAACACTGCACGACAACACACACAACATACATGACACACAATGACACATGACATACATGACACGCACAGCACACACACAACATACATGACACACAGGACATACGACACATGACATACATGACACACGACACACACACAACATACATGACACACGCGTCACACACGTCACATGACACATGTGTGATGACATACTGCTACTCATCATCTCCTCAACAATATCTACACTAAATACATTCCTGCTCACTGATTCCTATTTGGACCCAATTTATTTAGTTATTTATTTTTTTGTGTGTATTTTACTTGGTGCTGATTGATAAAACATCAAAATACAATCTTTTTAAAAATATGTTTTTTTTAATTATTAATTAATTTATGACCTTTCAATTCTTATAATTTATAACATTAAAAAAAACATAGCATAATGTTCCGACTGAATTGAACCATTTTGACTTTATGAAATATACAGATGTTCAGAAAATATTAAAAATATTATAATATAATAATTAAAAATTTATGACCATAATTCTTAGGGTTTTAAAACATAAAAATTATAGAAAATATTTTTAAATATTTTTAAAGAGATTTACAATGCATTGTTTACACTTACACACATGAAATATGCCTTTATATTACTTTTTTCACAAGTGCTGATTATCCTGCAGACCTGATTAAACACGGAATGTAATAAAATATAATAATGAATGATTTAATTCTTAGAAATTCATATCATAAAAACACGTACAGCACAGCATGAGTCAGGCTAAAATAAACCATCCTGACTTTCTGAAATTGTAGAACTTGTAGAAAATATAAAAAACAGTTTATGGTAATAATTTATGGATAATTAATAGTGGTAGTAAACAGTGAGATCTCATTTTTCCAAACATGTACAAACACATTTTAAAGTTAATGAAATAATAACAATCGCCAGTTTTTATGAAGTACAATCATGACCAGAGATGATAACACCACTGTACTTTCACATTCATGGTCTTCATTGAGCACATACATGTTTCATGGTATTTACATGTTACTCCAAGGTACTTTAAAGAATATAATGTTGTTACCATGGTAAATGTACTTGAAACAGGCTTTTACCATGGTGCTTTTGGTAACTTCTTTGTGCTGTGTAAACGATTAGACTCGTTCAGTCACTAATTCTACAGCTGATTAACATCCACATACTCTTATAATGATATAAAATGAATATGAATATATTAATAATACATAGTTATATTTAAAGAGGAATTTATTTTAATTTCAGGCCGGAACGAGTGAACAATAATAATCATCTCGTGATCGCATAAACACACAAATAAACCTTAAACAACAATAATTATACTCACATGTGTAAAACAAAGCCGTAATCAGAAGCTTGACGCAGTTTATTGATATTAAATTTTCCATCTTCCTCATTTACAGATCAGCAGTATGAAACTGAGGCAGCGCTTGTTTTCTTCCGGTTCCGGCTCTCTTGTTCGGCGCGTGAGACTCAGTGCTGCTGCGGATCCACAGCGACACCCGCCGGCGGAAGCGCGTCATTACAGCATATGAGAGCGTGAGATCTTTGGAGTCTCTCAAGTGATTCTGGATACTGTAAAAAAATCTATTGTAACCCTCTGTGCGCACACAAATAAAACAGTTGGTTTTATCATTTGAAAAACGTGAATCACTCGCTTTTCATTTTAATAAAGTCACATGGACATTTTTCTTCAATTTTATTTTTGCAATAACAAGCAATGCTTGAGCACAATTTGAGAAAACAGACATAAAGAATTTTAAAAAGCTTTAAAGGGAAGGATTGATGGATGCATGAATGGATGGAGGGAGAGATAGAAAATATTATAATATAATAATTAAGAATTTATGACCATAATTCTTAGGGTTTTAAAACATAAAAAACATTACAGAAAATATTTTAAAACATTTTTAAAGAGATTTACAATGCATTGTTTACACTTACACACATGAAATATGCCTTTATATTACTTTTTTCACAAGTGCTGATTATCCTGCAGACCTGATTAAACACGGAATGTAATAAAATATAATAATGAATAATTTAATTCTTAGAAATTCATATCATAAAAACACGTATAGCACAGCATGATTCAGGCTAAAATAAACCATTCTGACTTTCTGAAATATACAAACTTTTAGAAAATATAAAAAACAGTTTATGGTAAGAGAGGGAGGGAGGGATGATGGATGGATGGATGGAGAGATTGATTGATGGACGGATGGAGGGAGGGAGGGAGGGAGGGATAGATAGGCATATCCATATTTAACAAGTTTTGAAGTAAAATATCTAGCTTCCGCCTTCCCTATTCAACTGACGGATAAAGTGTATCTGACCCGACGCCAGTTTACACTTTCTTCGTAACTTGAATACAGAAGGCGGTCTGGCGGAAGCTAGATATTTTACTTCAAAACTTGTTAAATATGGATATATTTCTTACACAAACGCATTGCTTCGCTTCAGAAGGCCTTTATTAACCCTCTGGAACCGTGTGGAGTACGTTTATGATGGATGGATGTGGATCAGAAAGAAAGAAAGAAAGAAGAAAGTCATATAGGGTGGCTTGAGGGTGAGTAAAGCTTGGGCTAATTTTAAATTGAAAGTGAACTAATCTTTAACAGAAACTCTTCTGAATTAGCATAACAAAACATTAATCACTACTAAATCTCCCACTTAACATTAAACATAAAACAATGAAAGTTCAGTTTACTTAAAATATATCAGTTCTGTGAACTTGAAATCAAAAGAAAGTTCTAAATACTCACAAAAGTTAATCTGACTGAACTCATTTAAGTTGGTCCTACTCAAACCAATTAATTATTTTAAGCTTTAAGGTTTACAGTGTATGGTTGGATTAGATCATTGAAGGTCAGCGGCAAAGACGTCGGTTAATAAAGTGAGATTAAATACATAATATTTGTGTAATTTAATATAGTTCAATATTACAGGTTTGTGTCAAATTCTGAGATTGTATTTCACTGTTTTTATTCATTTTGAGAAATACCGAATGTTTTTGTGCAAGTGAGATGAGTAAATGCATGTTCACATTCAGTCTAGAACTACAATAACATCATGTTCACACAGAGACACAACACCTCTGTGCTTTATTTCTCTCAACATGAGGACAGGAGAGCTGTCAGTCAATACATGTGAAAAAACAACTTGCGTTACTTATTTAAAAAGAGTAACTTAGATATTTTGTTGTAAATTGAAAAAGTAATGTGTTACTTTACTAGTTACTTGAAAAAGTAATCTGATTACATAACTCAAGTTACTTGTGATGCGTTAGAAACACAACACTGCACCCATGGCTGCCGATGAAGTCTATAATAAATAAAAAAATTTATATAATTATAAATATAATGTCAGCGTCGCCAGATCTTAGCATACCAAGAGTCCTGCTTATGATCTTCTGATTTAGGCAGTGCGAGAACAATTACTAACACCACTAAAATAACAACTATGCCTATAAAAAGTATTTTCTCATAGCGATCTGAAGAACGTTCATAGTTCTGCCCTTCTTCACTCAGTCTTCTCTGCTCCTCTTCTTTCTTCCAGATTTCCAGGTCCTTCTCGTCTCTTTCCATTCTCTCCTCTCTCTTTCCTCCAGTCTTCTCATGTTCTCCCGCTCTCTATTCAGAGATGCTCTGAACCGTTCCAGTCTCGCTGGGATCGGTCGTGCATTCTGCTCTTCTTTGTTTATATCCGCCTCTATCTGATCAATCCTGTCTTGTATGCGTTTCCTTTTTCTCTCTGTTTCTTGCCTCTCTTCATTCATGGACGCAGTGAACGCTGCCCTACGAATATTAGCAAGTTTCCTGACATCATTCTTGATTTTCCTCTTTCTTTCAGCCATATCAGCATGGCTTTTCTCTTCTATTATTCTCCTGGTATCCTCTGATATTTGACAGGTGAGGTGACGGTTCTCATTCATGGCCAGCAGCTCATCCACTTCCTGCAGGAGTCGACTCACCTGATCTTGGTTTGATGTGTTGTCGAAGGCCACGAAACGCCTCCCAAATCTCTCCACGAGCTCCTGGACTTTTTGATTGTTTTGTTTTGAAATAAACTCTTCAATGGATTCTCCTCCAAGTCTATCCGCGTGGGAGAGTATGAGGATGGTGTGATGAGTGACGTCCTCATGAAACATCTCCAGAATCATGTCTATGGTGCGCTGCTGCTCCTCTGTGTATCGCTCTATCGGTACGACCAGCAGAAACGCATGAGGACCTGGAGAACACAAATCCAGGCAACGTTCTAGTTTCTGAAGTGTTTGATCTGTGTCAAAAAAATCAGGTGTGTCCACAAGAACCAGCTTTCGTTCCTCCACCGTCGCACATTCTCTCTTGCACTCTTTTGTGACCGAGCTCATGCTCAATCCATCATCAAAGCGTTTGTTTCCCAGGATGGTGTTTCCTGTCGCGCTTTTCCCTGCTCCTGTTTTTCCCAGCAGAACCAGGCGCAGTTCTTTCGGTGCTGGAGAGGGTTTACTATCAGTTTCTGCAGATCTTTCTTTACTCTCATCTGAGTCTCTGTTTGACCTTTGCCTCAGAACATTACGAGCACTGTTTGCTCCTGAGAAAAAAATAATCCTTATTATTATTTGGTTCACTGTGTGTGTATGATACATAGAGATTACAGGATAAAGTTACACATAAACAATAGACCTATGTGTTATTTATAAAGGCTTTTTCCATACAAATAAATCCTGAATTACTACTAAATACAAGGATAATGTAATAATGCATCTGTAATCATCTAATCAATAAATGATCTTTAATTACCTTCGTTGGACATGTTTTCTGGCTCGGTGTGGTTGTGATGTGTTTGTTTTCTTGTTGGACTGGTTTATGATGGGCAGGACTTACTGAAACGAAACTGACCATGAACTCACATGTTGACGCTTTAGATCTCCATTGTTCACAAAAGGATGTTATTGACTGTATGCAATGAAAAAATAAATGCATTTATGTTTATACGCTATTTCACGTAATAACCTATATGCGAGTGTTTGTTTAATTTAATTACGTGTTTTTTTCGTTCGCATCCACTAGAGAGAGACAGTGATCCCGTTTCAGAAATGAACTGACGTCACAGATTACTTGCATACAATTATTTACATATCGTACCACGTGAAGACCTATTCTGTGCATCAGTATTTATTGTTTACAGTGTTACAGAGGTTTACAGAGTATGATTTATGCAAATATGTAATTTAGAACATTTTGCAAAACTTTATTCTTTTATGGCTGAAAACAGACTAATTTCACAAAAAGCAGAACAAGGGGATGAACACTTTTGTACTGAATGGGAGAACAAAAGCAATGAGAAATGTCTTTTGATTTAGTCATTTATGGACCACGAAAAACAGGAAAACAGAAAGGTAAATAAAACTAAAAGAGTCACATGTTAAATCTATTAAATCAGAATATTAGTAGCCAATTAGTGAATCATCCTAAAATTTAAATGGCATCTTTTGTAAACACCCAGTTTATACACTAAAAACTATTATATGATGTATTTTTTCTTAGGTTAATTTGTAAAAAAAAATTGTAATTACTATTTTTTTTAATCATTTACTCTAACTTAATTTAATAGATCAATAACTATTTTTTTATTTGAATAATCTTTAGTTCTTTATTTGAATCTGATTATTTATTTATTACAAATTTTCTCTAGACTTTCCCCATCACTCCCTTGCAGACCCCAGTTTTGTACTATATTTATATATAGTATAAAAACAAAAACCCATCCTGAAATGACTCAACCCAATGACTCTCATCATTTTCTACTGCATTTATTTGCCAAATGCAACAATTCTCACTTTTCAGGAATGGTGTTTTTTCTTCATTTTGTTTAACCAACAAAAACTGGTGGTTTTCAGTGTATTAATATGCAAAACCTGGGAAAAATCCCATGGTTGAGATAACATAGATGAATATTTCATCCAGAAATACAGTACTCACTAAACAAGAACAGAAGCCATTCATATTTTCATTGTCAAATGCATATCCAAAAATCACTTAAGGATGTGCATTTGTAAAGGACTGAAGTAATGCATAATTCTACCTAAAACAGTGCACTCAGTAATAAACATTTACGTCTTGGTTTGTTTTCATGCTCCAATATGAAGGTTTCTATGAGACTGAGTGCTGCATCTTCTCATGACTTTTAATCTCAATGTATTTGGCCGACTGATAAGCACTGATGTGGTCGATCTTTCCGTTGATGAGGACAGGATGATGGATGTGGTTTTCCTCTGAATGCATGAAGCTCTTCTCCATCTTGTGTTCCAGCTGCATGTGATTCTGAGGCGGGAGGCCGAGACACGCCCTGCCGAACGACACAGAAATACTCGATTTCATGCGAATGCTGTCAGAAACGATGCATGATTTAAAGGGAATCAGCACAGATTTCTCACCTCATGACATTTTCGATGCACGCACGCTGCCGAAAGAACGCGTTGACCACCGGCGCCCCCTGTGGCACGAGAGGGGCTTTGCAGAGGAAGCTGAGCAGCGACAGGACGCTGTGGAAACTCTGGAAAACTGGATCCTCCCGAGTGCAGAATGTGATTCTCTGACACAGTTCTGTCAGGATCACCAGATCCAAGATGATGGGACTGGCCAGCAGAGAGTCCTGAACAAAACGTATTATTAACATAGAGGCATTCAGCTACTGTCACAATAAATAAATGCTTTCTGATTAACACAATTAATTTGAGCTACATAATTAATATTCCTGCAGTGTGAATAACTGACCTCGCAGGTGTTGTGCATAGCGATGGTGTTGGTTCCGCCCATCATGATCTCGGAGGTGTACTCATCCATCGCACGCTTGCTGTCGCCCACATAGGGCACATATTTAATAACCACCTGTTCACACAAACACAAAGTGCGGCAACCATTTGATTTAGCATTGCAACAATCTTTTGTAACATTTTATTGTCTTTACTGTCACTTTTGATCAATTTAATGTGTCCCTGATGAATAAAACTATTCAATTCTTATAATAAATAAAACTTACTGACCCCAAACTTTTGAACGGTAGTGTATATTTAATAAAATGACATGTATGCACACTCACACAGTGGTCAGGTTTCTCTCCAGGCTGGTACAGTATCGGGTTGGACCGCACTATATCATCCACCACGTTACTCTTTGAGATCTCTTTAGATCGAAACTGTTGTGGCGCCGACAGATTGAGCCCGTCGTTGTTGCCAAGATGATTATAACTCACTATAGAAGTAGGCTGAAAATGTCCACAATATATATAATTATGTACAACATTATTTATGTATAAACATTCAAGCATTCAAACCTGTTCTAGCAGAGCCCAAAAACAAGACTGGCATAAAAAGTCCTCTATAATGCAATGAAACCCAAATGTGAGGAACCCTATGCAGACAAGTAGTTCTCTTACCTTGATTCCAGCACTGACCAGGAAGTCCACCAGAACAGACTTGATTTTAGTCTGGCCAGATTTGAAGTCGTCTCCACTGATGAAGACTCCACGCTGGATGGCCAGATCCACGGCTCCGGGCACAAACGTGTTCTGCGGGGATCCGTTAATGTACGCACAACCCTCCAGAATACTGGCCACCGCAAACATGGTGGAAGGAGACACTTCCCCTCCCGTCTGTGACAGAAACATGACAGAACATCAACATTTCTTAAAGTGTCAAAAGAACTGGTACTTCAGTACTGAAATTTTAAAAATGTGACGATACCAGATTTCCCCCTATTTTTTTTAGCGCTGTTGTTGAGCGGATTCTTAAACACCTCTGATTGTTCACGTGCTCAACAGATATGTCTGCGATTGGCCGTTGCGTTCAAGCGCTCAACGGATATGTCTGCGATTGGCCGTTGCGTTCACGCGCTCAACAGATATGTCTGCGATTGGCCGCTGCGTTCACGCGCTCAACGGATATGTCTGCGATTGGCCGTTGCGTTCACGCGCTCAACGAATTTGTCTGCGATTGGCCGTTGCGTTTACGTGCTCAACGAGTATGTCTGCGATTGGCCGTTGCGTTCAAGCGCTCAGCGGATATGTCTGCGATTGGCCGTTGCGTTCACGCGCTCAACAGTTATGTCTGCGATTGGCCGTTGCGTTCAAGCGCTCAACAGATATGTCTGCGATTGGCCGTTGCGTTCACGCGCTCAACGGATATGTCTGCGATTGGCCGTTGCGTTCACGCGCTCAACGAATATGTCTGCGATTGGCCGTTGCGTTCAAGCGCTCAACGGATATGTCTGCGATTGGCCGTTGCGTTTACGTGCTCAACGAGTATGTCTGCGATTGGCCGTTGCGTTCAAGCGCTCAACGGATATGTCTGCGATTGGCCGTTGCATTCAAGCGCTCAACGGATATGTCTGCGATTGGCCGTTGCGTTCACGTGCTCAACGAGTATGTCTGCGATTGGCCGTTGCGTTCACATGCTCAACAGATATGTCTGTGATTGGCTATTGTGTTCACGAAAGCAGGTGTCTATCAGCGGATCTCTAATATATCCACTGATAGACACCTGATAGAACCTTATTGTATAGCGTTACAGGAAGTGAAATGCGGCACCTCAATGGTGTTCAGCAGATTCTCCGCAGTGTCATTGACGCCAGGAGCGACGTCACAGAATCTCTCAGTGTTTGCGGTCCAGAGAACGATGACTTTATCAATGCCGCTCTTCTGTTTGAAGTCACAAATGTCTCTGCGGATCTGTGCCACCTGACACAAGGACAGAAAAACATCTTAATGATAAAAACATGTATGTGTGCATGTATGTATAATAAACTGGAAATTATATAGAGTAAAAATACTAGTAACACTTTACAGTAAGGTCCCATTAGTAAACATTAGTTAATACAGGGATTCCCAAACCTTTTTTGTCTTCCGAACCCCTTAGACATCAAATATTTACTTGAAGCCTTATTATAATGTGTTACCAAAATCTGTAATAACCAGTGCACCTGTAAACAGTAAATAGTGCACCTGTTCTGCTTTGGTTCCTCTGATTAGATGATCAGCCCTGAGCTCCTGGTTGGCAGCAATGAATTCTGGGATATAGACGGATGGTCTGGGCTTAAGCTGGTCCATGAGTGGGCGGAGCTTCTCTTGCAGGCTCCAGTCCAGAACCTGAGCGCGCTCCATGGCTCTGCCCAGATCCAGAGATGAGATATCCCAGCCTGCATCATTATTGGGCAATAACAGGAGTGTCAGATGAAGACCGGCTCAAAATTGAAGGTTTTTTAAGAAGCTTCTCTATTTACCGTCAAAAACGATGTCATTTGGATGCACCATCGGCAGCAGATCTCTGAAGGGAACATAAACCTCTCCATTGGGTCCGGATCCCAAACACACTGTGGAAGACTCCAGCAATGAGCCGTAGTAATTCGCTTTCTGAAAGAACAGCAATACAAAGTATTTACAAAAATACTGTAACAAATGTTTTGCTGTATTGGGTCTCTGCTTGATGTCTAATGATGTCTGTGTCTTTCAACTTAAAAAACATTGACTGAATCTCTGCCTCTCTACCTTCACACCGGTCTTGGTTTTCCAGGTCAGACCCAGTTTGTTGGCCAGGACAGCAGCTGTGACCGTGGTCCCGTTATTCCCACCCCATCCCACCAGCATCACACCCAGCCTGGGCACCGTCCTCTCGGTGCGGAAGGTGAACTCAGTGCTGGACGGCGTCACCTGAACAACATACACATGTGAAAGTCACAGATAACAAAAATATATTCTAAGAACATTTTGCTAATGTTCCCATTAAGTTATGAAAACATTATTTCTGAACGTTCCTGAGCATCTAATTTATTAAATGTTTTAAAAATGTTCTCTTTTCTAGATTATGCGAACGTTCCATTTGATCATTCTTCAAACATTATAGGAACATTATTTTGAATGTTTTCTGAATGTTCTGAAACAAGTAGTAACATTTAAAAAACATGAGATGAACGTCCAACTATACAGAACCCCTCACAGGACAAGCAGTAAAAAAATATGTATATCAAGGCCATGAATCACTAATTCATTCCCTTGTTTAAGTTTGCACATGATATATTAAATAATTAATGATATATTATATAATTGTGTGCATGATATAATAATTTGTTCCCCCGTTTTACAAAATCGTGCACACAATATAATTCCTTCCCTCGTTTAATGAAATTGCATGCACAATATAATAATTCATTCCCTCGTTTTACTAAATCGCATGCACTATATAGTAATTTGTTCCCTCGCACAATATAATGAGTTCCCTTGATTTATTAAATAGTGCACACAATATAATTTGTTCCCTCATTTTACTAAATCACACGCACAATATAACGGTCACATATTCAGTTTAGTTCAGTCCTGTCTTGTCTGCATTAGTCCTCGTTAGTCACTATGGTTTCTAACTAGTCAAGTCTTGTCAGCTGTTTCCATTTAGTAGTCATTATCTGTGTATTTAAGTTCCCCCCTGTTCTGTGTTCATTGTCGGTTATTGTTTGTGTGTGAGCACACTGTTACGTATCTGCCTGCTTGTTGAATTAAACTCTGTTTACTATTATAAATCTGCATTCGTCTACCTTCATTCCGTGACAGAGTAACCGATCTCTCTAATACGAGATATAAGTATTATGGACTCACCAGCGCTGCGGCTTCTCCTCCTCCCAGAAAGCAGGCCGTATCTGGAGTACCTGGCCTGGATGCTCTGGAATGGCGGCCTCTCCCTCACAGCCAGCGAGCCCGAGGCGCCCACCGAGGTCATTCCAAAACCGGAGCCAGAGAACATCGAAACCCTTGAGTTGACGCAAGCTGGTCAATCCACCGCAGAGCCAGGAGCGGACCTGAACCTCATCGATCTGTGGTCCGCGGATCCAATTCCCACCCAAGTCTCCACCCTCGAATCCTCCTTGTCTTCGCCGGTCCCATCTGGCTATTTGAATGCTCCGGTCCCGTCCGGAAATCTTCTTCAGCCTGTATCCCAGCCTGATTTCCTGATCCCGTCTCCATCACTGGTCACGGCCAGCCCCCTGGATCCGTTGGCACCACTGGTATCGTCAAGCTCCTCGGCTCTGCCCCAGCCGCTCACTCCGTGCGGCTTCTCTTCCTCGCCTCGGGCTTCACCTCCACCAGCTTGGCTTGAGGCCGAGTCCCCGCCTCCACTTCAGGCCTCCAGGCCAACGTCTCCACCTCAACCTGTCAGCCCGTCACCATCGCCTCGGCTCACCACTCCCTCATCGCCTCCACGACCCGTCTGTCCGGATGCCCTGCTGGGCTCACTCGCCACTCCAGGTCGGCCTCCGGCAGTCGATGCCCAGCTTCCGCTACGGACTTCCGGGGTTCCAGCTGCGCCAGAACCCTGTCTTCAGGCTCCTCCCTTCCTCCGACCTCCCCGTGGTCGCTCGACCTATTATTGTCCCGGTCATCCGAGTCCCTGTCATCGCCTCGGTCCCGCAAGCCAGCAGCTCAGCGCCAGGCTTCCAGGCCTGCGATGTCGCCCAGGTCCATCAGCCGCGATGTTCCGCCGGTGCCTCCACTCACCATGGTTCCGCCTCCGTCGATCGCTCCCAGGGTTCCATCCGCTCCTGCAGTCAGGACTCCACCCTGGCTCCTCCCACCGTCAACTCCACCATAGTGCCCGTGGCCAACTACCCCAGGCTGCTGTCCGTCACCAGCTCCACGCCCTCCACCAAAGCCTCCGCCCTCTTTCCTCTTCAGAGACTTTGTTTGTCACGGTGCGAGGACGCACCTTTCCGAGGGGGGGCGTAATGTCACATGTTCAGTTTAGTTCAGTCCTGTCTTGTCTGCATTAGTCCTCGTTAGTCACTATGGTTTCTAATTTGTCAAGTCTTGTCAGCTGTTTCCATTTAGTAGTCATTATCTGTGTATTTAAGTTCCCCCCTGTTCTGTGTTCATTGTCGGTTATTGTTTGTGTGTGAGCACACTGTTACGTATCTGCCTGCTTGTTGAATTACACTCCTTTTATTATAAATAATTTTATTATAAATCTGCATTCATCTACCTTCGTTCCGTGACAATAATAATTTGTTCCCTCGCACAATATAATTCGTTCCCTCGTTTTACTAAATTGTACGCACAATATAATTCGTTCCCTTTTTATTAAATTGTGCACACAATATAATTTGTTCCCGTTTTACTAAATCACGCGCACAATATAATTTATTCCCTCATTTTGCTAAACTGTGCACACAATATAATAATTACCTTGTTTTACTCAATCGTGCACACAATAATTCATTTCCTCGTTTTACTAAAGCAAGCACATGATATTATAATTTGTTCCCTCGCACAATATAATAATTCCTTACCTCGTTTTACTAAATTGTGCACACAATATAATAATTTGTTCCCTCTTTTAAATAAATTGTGCACACAATATAATAATTCGTTACCTGGTATTACTAAATTGTGCGCACAATATAATTCATTACCTGGTTTTACTAAACTGCGCACAATATAATAAGTAATCACTAAATTGTGCGCACAATATAATTTGTTCCCGTTTTACTAAATTGTGCACACAATATAATTTGTTTCCTCCTTTTACTAAATTGTGCGCACAATAGAATTATTTACCTTGTTTTACTAAACTGTGCGCACAATAGAATTAATTCGCTCATTTTACTAAATCGCATGCACGATATAATTAGTTCCCACGTTTTACTAAATTGTGCACACAATATAATTCATTACCTGGTTTTACTAAACTGCGCACAATATAATAAGTAATCACTAAATTGTGCGCACAATATAATTTGTTCCCGTTTTACTAAATTGTGCACACAATATAATTTGTTTCCTCCTTTTACTAAATTGTGCACACAATAGAATTATTTACCTTGTTTTACTAAACTGTGTGCACAATAGAATTAATTCGCTCATTTTACTAAATAGCATGCACGATATAATTAGTTCCCACGTTTTACTAAATTGTGCTCACAATATAATTTGTTCCCTCGGTTTACTAAATTGTGTGCACAATAGAATTAATTCCCTCATTTTACTAAATCGCACGCACGATATAATTAGTTCCCGCGTTTTACTAAATTGTGTGCACAATATAATTCGTTCCCTCGTTTTACTAAATTGTGCGCACAATATAATTAGTTCCCGCGTTTCAATAAACTGTGCGCACAATAGAATTAATTCCCTCATTTTACTAAATCGCACGCACAATATAATTAGTTCCCGCGTTTTACTAAATTGTGCGCACAATATAATTCGTTCCCTCGTTTTACTAAATTGTGCGCACAATATAATTTGTTCCCTCGTTTTACTAAATTGTGCGCACAATATAATTTGTTCCCTCGTTTTACTAAATTGTGCGCACAATATAATTCGTTCCCTCGTTTTACTAAATTGTGCGCACAATATAATTAGTTCCCGTGTTTCACTAAACTGTGCGCACAATAGAATTAATTCCCTCATTTTACTAAATCGCACACACGATATAATTAGTTCCCGCGTTTTACTAAATTGTGTGCACAATATAATTCGTTCCCGCGTTTCACTAAATTATGCGCACAATATAATTCGTTCCCTCGTTTTACTAAATTCTGCGCACAATATAATTAGTTCCCGCGTTTCACTAAACTGTGCGCACAATAGAATTAATTCCCTCATTTTACTAAATCGCACGCACGATATAATTAGTTCCCGCGTTTTACTAAATTGTGCGCACAATATAATTTGTTCCCTCGTTTTACTAAATTGTGCGCACAATATAATTAGTTCCTGCGTTTCACTAAACTGTGCACACAATAGAATTAATTCCCTCATTTTACTAAATCACACGCACAATATAATTAGTTCCCGCGTTTTACTAAATTGTGCGCACAATATAATTAGTTCCCGCGTTTCACTAAACTGTGCGCACAATAGAATTAATTCCCTCGTTTTACTAAATCGCACGCACAATATAATTAGTTCCCGCGTTTTACTAAATTGTGCGCACAATATAATTAGTTCCCGCAATTCACTAAATTGTGCACACAATATAATTAGTTCCCGCGTTTTACTAAATTGTGCGCACAATATAATTAGTTCCCGCATTTTACTAAATTGTGTGCACAATATAATTCGTTACCTGGTTTTACTACACTGCGCACAATATAATAATTAATTACTAAACAGTGTGGACAATATAATTCATTCCCTCGTTTTACTCAATCGTGTGTACCATATGATAATTTGTTCCCTTGTTTTACCAGACTGTCTGCACAATATAATAATTGATTCCCTCGTTTTACTAAATCGTGCGCACAATATAATAATTAATTCCCTCGCACGATATAATAATTTGTTCCCTCATTTTACTAAATCGCACGCACTATATAGTAATTTGTTCCCTCGCACAATATAATTAATTCCCTCATTTTACTAAATTGCACACACGATATAATTAGTTCCCTCGTTTTACTAAATTGTGTGCACAATATAATTCGTTCCATCGTTTCACTAAATTGTGCGCACGATATAATTTGTTCCCTCGTTTTACTAAATTGTGCGCACAATATAATTCATTCCATCGTTTTAGTAAATCGTGCGCAAGATATAATTAGTTCCCTGGTTTTACTAAATTGTGTGCACGATATAATAATTTGTTCCATCGTTTTACTAAATCGTGCGCAAGATATAATTTGTTTCCTCGTTTTACTAAATTGTGCGCAAAATATAACAATTGATTCCCTCGTTTACTAAATTGTGCGCACAATATAATTCATTCCCTCATTTTACTAAATCTTGCGCATGATATAATAATTCATTTCCTTGCACAATATAATTAGTTCCCTCGTTTTACTAAATTGTGCGCACAATATAATAATTCATTCCCTCGTTTTACTAAATCACGCGCACAATATAATTTGTTCCCTCACATGATATAATTCGTTCCCATTTTACTAGTTTGTGCACAAAATATAATTTGTTTCCTTCTTTTACTAAACTGTGCACAATAGAATTAATTACCTTGTTTTACTAAATTGTGCACACAATATAATTCATTCCCTCATTTTACTAAATTGCACGCACGATATAATAATTCGTTCCCGCGTTTCACTAAATTATGTGCAAAATATAATTAATTCCCTCATTTTACTACATCGCACGCACAATATAATAATTCGTTCCCGCGTTTCACTAAACTGTGCGCGCAATATAATTTGTTCCCTCATTTTACTAAATTGTGCGCACAATATAATAATTTGTTCCCGCGTTTCACTAAATTCTGCGCACAATATAATTCGTTCCCTCCTTTTACTAATTTGTGCACACAATATAATAATTCGTTCTATTGTTTTACTAAATTGTGGGCACAATATAATTAGTTCCCGCGTTTCAATAAATTGCGCGCACAATATAATTTGTTCGCTCATTTTACTAAATTGTGCACACAATATAATAGTTCGTTCCATCGTTTTACTAAATCGTATACACAATATAATTCATTCCCTTTTTTTTACTAACTTTCTTCTGCTGAATATAAAAAACTATATTTTTAAGAATGTGGGTAATCAAACAGTTGCTGGTCCCCTTTGACTTCCATTGTATGGGGGGAAAAATACTACGGAAGTCAATGGGGACTAACAAATGTTTGGTTGCCCACATTCTTCAAAAATATCTTCTTTTGTGCTCAAGAGAAGAAAGAAAGTCCTACAGGTTTGGAACAACTTGAGGGCGAGTAAATGATGACAGATTTTTTGAGCGAGCTGTGCCTTTAAGAGAACGCCAAACTTCTGAGAAGATTCCCTGTTAGCTGGAGTGATTCAAAATGTTGTTTAACAGAAGTGGAACGTCAGCGATTCAAATAAGGAACAAAATGCAATGCAACTTTATTATTCACAAAGACTTTCCTAATAAAACACTCAGAATCCATCAGTTTAAAGGTGTTCAAACACTTACAGTGAACTCGTCTCCATCTCGACACACAGACGCAGTGTGGTAACAGTAACGAGACTCGATGTGTTTCTCAGTGTATTTCACATCAGCGCTGTTGATACGAACTTGCATGATGATGATGAACCTGCAACATATGAGATGATGCAAAATCATTGATTTTTATTCTTTCCGATTTAAATATACAGATGCAATATGCAACATGAAATAAAGCATTAAACTTGCATTTAATATATTCTTGAATAATATAATAATTTAAGCATTATACATACCTTTAATGTTTCCCGAGCAGAATAATAAAAAATATCTTTCAACGTAGACTTAAATCTCTTTAAAACCGTTAGGCTGGTATCTGTAAAACTATTCGAATGTGCGCAGGTTCGCTCACCTGATCCGTCTGAAAGTGTGTCGCACGAGATATATCTAACTGCAGAACCGCAGAAGTACGTCACAGCAGTCTGAGGACAGCAGGTTTAAACCCGCTGACTATCGCGTATCTCGCCCCAGCCACTAACCATTCCCTTCACTATAACTATAAGGCATAAGCTCCACCCCAACACCGGTCTGAGACTGCTGGTCTCGCGCTACTGTTCTCGCATTGCTGTGACGAACATCTCCGCGGTTCTGCAGTTGGTTATTTTGTGTCGCATGCCACAGTCTCACTTTATCGCGCGGAGGCGGAGTTACCAAAACCTTCTCGATTTTTCGACTCGTGGAACAAAATGTGAGGATTTATTATTCTGGAGTCTGTAAGACAAACGCAGAAGTAATCCGCGCGTGCGGTGGATGGATAAAAAGGAACAATCAGTACTGTATGATGCACACATGAAATCTGCATTTAATGTTGTATAGATGCAGATGCTCGACTAGACTACTTTGTGTAAAAATATGCATAAACAAATTACATGCATGAAGCATGCATCCTAGTATTAATGCTGAGAGAAAATAATTTCTCAGCAGGATTTTTAAGTAACCCTCACATCAGAAGTGCACAATTTCAATGCACTGTTCTTAATGTCTTAAACACAAAAATATCTGGTCATCCAGCCCTAGACAAGGACAAACACTTCTTGAAACAGATAGGAAGGTGTTGTGACTCAGCAAAGAGTCCAAGGAAAATTTCCAAAGCATTTGGAGACAGTGGAAATGTACCAAGTTAGTGAAGGACAATCAGAGAGTACAAGAATGGTCTAGAAACTCAAGGTTTTCAGAGAGGCAGTGGAAAATTACTGATGGTGTTGAGCAGATAAACACCCTTCCCCTTAACTTCCCCTTGAACTGTTTTTGTTCATATAATTACCTCTGTAACAGTACTGCTATTAAAGAGAAGTGTTTCTAACAACGTATATACTGCAATGTTCATCATTTTACATATAGTGACAGACAACAAAAGCCCTATAAACACCTTTATTACAGGGATCACCTTTAATAAAGAAGAAATTAAAGAGTTCCATCAGGCGCTTCATATATGGAGCCTTTTAGGGGTTCCATCACGGGATCATTTTATGAATTAAACTGCTTACTTTATTATTATAAAAAATGAAAAAGAAAATACAGCTGCATGCAGCAATTATCGGGGCCAAGCACAAAAAAGCATGATGAGTCACATGTCTGGGAGCTTCAGAGCAACTGAAACGACGAGCAATTTAGATTATTTTTGTCAAAATGGCTGAAAAATCACAATCACTTGCAATATGATTAAATTGCTTATCACTTTTGATCAATAGGTGGCGCTGTTGCTAAAGTGTGAGGAGCCAATGACATACAAAGCTCACATGGTCTGAAAATGATCTGAGACTATTTAGGTGAAAATCGGACCAACGGTGTAGGAGTTTAAAAAGTAGAAATTCAAGTTTGACTGAATATGGCATAACTGTTATTATTGTTCTCGGCATAACTCAAGGAATCTATCAAGATTTCATTAAAAGAGGGAAAATTAATCAAAAGCGATTAGCATTTTTCGAAATGTCATTATAATTTTTGACCAAAAGGTGGCACTGTTCTGAAACTTTTTGAGTACCTTCAGAGCATGGTCCCGATGACACAGACCGAGTTTCGCAATGATATGCTAAAGTGTTCATAAAGTACAGCAAAATTCAAGATGGCTGACATATGGCCGATATGGGTATCATTCTACTCGGTATGATGAACTGAATCAAAAGAGACCAGTTTTTTGGGGCTGTTCAGAAGTTGTAAGCAAAAATAGTTTTTAACGTATCTAGTTATCTTGTTAATAATTATATCATCTAATTTTTCATATCTCCTGGCAAGTAGGTGGCGCTGTGCTGAAATGCAGCATGTAACCTCAGGTCATGCTTATGTACCAAATTTGGTCTAAATATGTTTGTGTTGTAGAGATATAGTCTCACGTTCAATTTGACACAGTTTTGCGTGTCATTTGACAACGGTTGGGTTTATCAAAAAGTTTTGATACCTTTTTTGCCTAGAAGCGTCTAGGAGTGCGAAAAAGTCGTGTTTTCATGACAGAAAATGACGTGTAATCGAATCGTCTTAAGTCATGGAATCAGAGGAAAAAAATAATTTTGTTTCTAGTCCTTACGGTTATTAGCATAAACGTAAGAGAAATTTTGGACAGTTGGTGGCGCTAGAGGGATTGAGTTTTAGACTCCAAAATTGGTGTGGGTAATGTTCAGACTGTCCTCTATCTGTGTGCCAAATTTCATAATTTTTTACCATACGGGCTGCCATAGACTCGAGCGGATGAAGAAGAAGAAAACGAATGGATACAAAAGGCCGCTAACAACCTGTTAAACATTAATGTATTACACAATCATTTAAAAGAACCCTAGACGTCTAGAACCCCATTGAACCTTTTTCTAACAGGGAAAGAACAAAACACACTCCTGTATAAATTGCAACAAAACTATATATTTGATTCTATTTTATCTTCTTATAGAATACCAACAGAAACAATTTTGGTAACGACACTATTTTGCATCAGGAAAACGAACAGTGTGCAACTGATTAATCAAACAGAATCAGACATTCAAATAAATTAAAGGTAAAACAAAAATGTGTAATCACTCTCACAGTATTTGCTTCAGAAACAGAACTTCAATGAAAATATGTTGTAGAATTTATTCATAAACATACTGTGTAATGATATAAAACAATTACAGGCAGTATATCAGTGTTCTTCCATAGATTTACTGAACACAAAGTCTGGAAAACATCTGTATCCTATATTTAATCTGCTGTAAGATCTGTAGTAAGATTTATTAAAAGTACTTTTTGTTCAAAATTAACACAATTTAAATAATGAATCAATACATCACCAATCCTTCTAAACGTGTTTTTGTCTTACCCTTAACCTATTATAAGTGTTTATATTTCAGACCTGACGGGATGGTTCTGGAGCAGTAGGAGAATCATATTCATCTGCAGTCACGCAGAACTGAAGCACAACCAAAACAATGTTCTTCTGCAAAATACATGCAGTTTGGTTTTTTAACCGCTAGAGGGTCAAAAGTGCCCAATAAAGACTGATACTCTGAGGGTGAATGACTAAAGGTGTGTTTCATCCAGTCATGCACACACACACACACACACGTCAGTGTGAAACTGATGCTTCACCAACACAAACACACTGGTCTTGTTCACTGTTTCTCTCTTCATTTCAGCAGCTGCAGCTCGTGTCAGACGATCATCTCAGCCAAATCTGCAGGTAAATAACAATAAAATTAATATACTATTTCATATATTATCAATTGTACATTGTAATCAATACATGATTTATGAATACATGATAAAATGTAGCGATTAGGCCTGTCATGATCATGAACTTTGTGCTGATAATACAAATAATTGTGATTAATGATTTAATTATATTTTGTTCATGTACAGTGTAAGCCTAATATGTTATATGTATATAATGTAATGATAAAAATTATAATAAAACAGGCCCATATGATTTACTTTGATGCTGTGAAAATATAATATTTATAATATGATATAATAATGCCGTCTGATTAAACCCAAACCTTCCTTTAGGAAGCCCTCTGACTATATTTGTGTCATTTACAACAGAGTTTTTATATTCTTTGGCAAATTGTGATTGAATTTTAAACTGCACAATTATTGCTGTTATCTGATTATCAAGTAAATAAGTGATTAAATAAACTAATTTTTTAATTACAGTCTAACACACTTCTGTGCAACATGGAAGATTTGTATTGAGAGATGATCATGAACTGGAATGCGTTCGGTCACTCAGTGTTCTTTCAAGCTCTGTTGAGTCTGAAAATAGAGCGCACTCCTATAGAGATGAAGGCGATCTGACGCTTTTGTTGTGCTGACCTTCGACATTTCAGTCAGAGATCATTTAACCCTCTGAACACACTGTAGCAGTTCATACGTGTCAGATGAGCTGCTGGGATAATAAAGTCAAATTAATCTTTACTTTTAATGATGGTATATGGTTTCAAATGAAAATATATGGAAGCCCATTTCTGCCGTATAAGACAAATAAATCATGCTTTGGTAATCATAATTCACAAATTTAAAGTCAAAATTATGGCACACAAATTCTGAATTAACGTCATAATTTTGACTTTTTTTCCTCACAATTATGACTTTATGAATTTCTAAATTTTTAATATATAAATTTGGACTTTTTATATTATAATTCTAGCTTAGTATGTCATAATTTTGACTTCTCACAACTATGACTTTTTAGTTGTGACTGTCAATTTTGATTTTTTCTCATAATGTCTGTCATAAATTTAACTTTTCCTCATAATTGACTTTTTATTTCATAATTATGTCATTTATGTCATTTTATTTTCATAATGACCTCTGTTGAATATGGTTTGAAAGTCACTTAAACCGAAAGTTCTTCCATCATTTTTGAGATCATTTTTTCCTCAATCAATCAAATCTAAATTTGATTCAATTTTAACCATTTTTCTCCCATCATGTGATGCGATTTTGAGTGAAACAAAGTTTAGTTAAAAAAAAATACTACATCACATAATATAAAGAGCAGGAATTAAATATAATTATGATGTATAATTATGACTTTAATGTCATCATTTTTAATTTTTGTCAAATTATGACTTAGTATGTCAATTCCAACTTTTTACGTCATAATTTCAACTTTTTTATTATGATTATGACATGTCAGTTTCGACTTTTTCACATAATTGTCATTTTGATGTCAATTTTGACTTTATCGCATAATTATGACGTCAATTTTGACTGTCAATTTCTACTTTTTTCACATAATTATGACTTAGTATGTCAATTTTGACTTTTTGTTAAATTGTACTTTATCACATCATTTTGACTTTTTGTCAATTTCTACTTTTTAGCGCATAATTATGACTTAGTATGTCAATTCCGACTTTTTGTCATAATTTCGACTTTATTGCATATTTATAACTTTTGACTTTTTATGTCAATTTCGACTTTTTTACATAATTGTCATTTTGACTTTATCGCATAATTATGACGTCAATTTTGACTGTCAATTTCTACTTTTTTCACATAATGACTTAGTATGTCAATTTTGACTTTTTGTTCATTTGTACTTTTTTATCACATAATTATGACTTTGTATGTAATTAATGACTTATGTGAATTTCGACTTTTTCACATAATTAAGACTTATGTCAATTTTGACTTATGTCATAATTTCTACTTTTATCTCATAATTAGGACTTAGTATGTCAATTTTGACTTTTTGTCAATTTCTACTTTTTTATCGCATAATTATGACTTGACTTTTGGCATGATTTTTTTCTTATGTGGCGGAGATCTGCTTCCATAGTGTTGATTTGATATTGAGCGGTTGCAGTTGAACTGATGTCTGTGAATTTGACTCCAGGCATGACGGAGCCGGCGGGTTACCTGATGGACGGGAGTCCGCTCATCACCGCCGCTCAGCTGGGCAAACTGCGCTTAGTTCGTCTGCTGGTGGAAGGAGGCGCTCAGGTCAACGAGAGGAACCAGAGAGGAGAGACGCCGCTGCTGGCCGCCTGCCGAGCTCTCCGCACCGATCAGTCTGGAACCACGATGCTGAGATTAATTCAGTTTCTTCTTAGTAACCAGGCCGACCCGAACATCCAGGACAAGACGGGCCGCACGGCTCTGATGTACGCCTGCATGGAGCGGGCCGGAGCGGAGGTGGCGGCCGCTCTGATCGCAGCAGGCGCTGATCCCAGTATGGAGGATTACTCGGGAGCGTCGGCCCTCGTTTACGCGATCAACGCGCACGATCAGGACACGCTGACGGTGCTGCTGGACGCCTGCAGAGCCCGAGGACGTGACATTATTATTATAGCCACAGATCTCAGCTGCGACGGCAGCAGCGTGACCCGCCGCTATCTGAACGTTCCCCCGTCGCCCGACACCTCGCCCGTCTCCTGCATGTCGCCCTCGGACATCGAGCTGAAGACTAACTCTCCGAACTCTGACGGCGAAAACATCTTCAATTTTCGAGCAGGTGGTTCTCCGGTGCTTCCACGAAGCAAAAGCCGCCAGCGGTTGCACTCAGAGCCGTGGCTGGCCATCCAAAATCTCGCGCATCTCAGCCAGACCTACGAGAAGAGCCTAGAAGAAGCTGTGAAAGAGGAAAATGAGGAGGGGAATGAGGACAAACACTCACTTAGCAGATGTTTTCAATCGGAGAAAGCAGATTTCAAGCTCAGAGCTGCAGGAACACGATGCAGGAACCCATCGGAGCGGCTGCAGAGCAGAAGAAGCACATTACCGGATCTCCTTCAGCCACCGTCCCTCAAACTCACGCTCTCCGGCTCGGACACTCACTTACACCAGGAGGCGTCCAGGTTCCCTTCCATATACAGAACCAGTTCTTTGTTTCTGGCTCCTCCTGACAGGCTTCACGACTTCCATACGGGGAACAAGAAGAAGTCGAGAGAGCAGTTGAGATCTCAGGCTCACGGCAGCTTCTTGCCTCCTCTTCCCGTTGGCTCCGGTGTGAATGTTTCCGTGTGCAGAGAGCCAATCCCAGCCTCCCTCGCTCTCAGTCCGTCACGCCGTCACTCGGTTCAGCTCCAGACGGGAAGCTCCGAGGAGACGTTGTGAAAATGTCCTCTATAATAAAACTTGGACAATTAAATATCATGAACTTGAAACTGTAAAACACTGTTTTAGGACAATAAATAAATAAGAAAAAAAAATTATCTGACTTATTGCTGGTTAGTTATTTACCAAAAAAAATTGTTGCCACTAAATAAATTAATAATGCAAATAAATAAATAAGTAAGAAAAAAAATATTTATTTTTTTGCTGGCTGGCTGGTTATTTACAAAAAAAAAATTAAATGTAAATGTAAATGTAAATAAATAAGAAAAAATCACTTGACTTATTTGCCACTAAATAAATGAATAAATGTAAATAAATAAATAAGAAAACAAATCTGACTTTTGCTGGCTGGTTGTCGTCATAAAAATAAAACCACCAAATAATCACTGACAATTAAATATCATTAACTTGAACCTGTAAAACACTGTTTTAGGAAGATAAATAAATAATCTTGGTTGGTTGTTATTAAAATATTTTGCCACTAAATAAATGAATGTGTAAAAATAAATGCATAAATAAGAAAAAATAACCCAACTTATTTTAACCTGATTATTTATTTTGGTTGTTATTAAAAATAAATAAAAAACATGAAAAACAAATGTGCAACCCATTTAACTCCCACGATCTAAAATATATAAAACTTATTTCTCTTTTTGAAATGGTCATTTCATAATGTTGGATTATGTACAAAATAAGATCGCTGTACAAAATAATATTTTAAATAATATTCAAATCATAGCATATATATATGTGTGTGTGTGTGTGTATTTTTCTCACATTGGTACATGAATAGTCCCATTAAGACAGTCATGAACAGAAATGAAGCTGTTAATAAGTCTGTTCAATTTGAATAAAAGTGTGTTTAATGAGAAAAAAATGTGATGCAGAAATGTGAATGTGGAAAGAATGCACATTAAAAATCATAAATAGCACAGCTCAACTGCAGAAATGCATCAATAAGCAGGTAAATGTATTCAAACTGTCAGCGTCGCTCAGTGGATCAGTTGCTCACACTGCACTTAACCCTGGCTTAACTTAACTTTAAAAAACCTGGGACATTTTTTAACTCTGGGTTAAGCAAAGTTTCGCAACTGCAATTTGAAACCGTTAGTTTAAACACAGCCGACTCTGAACTGGAGATACATATAAAAATGTTTAGTTACAGACAACCAATCATAATCTCAATAGCACAACCCTCATTAAATATTCACGTACAATGAAACTTCCAAGTGCAATGGACGGAAACCACTAGAATGCTGCAAATGGAGTATTATTTTTGCTGTATGTTTCAGAAGAATCAAGGCAGATTTAAGAGGCAAAATTCCCACGGATGGATGAGCAGTTATTAAAACATGCAAACCACATTCTGCAACCATAAATTGCTGAATTGTACACATTTCAATGGTCAAAAACCAAATGTGGGTCACTTTTTATACAGCGTATACTTTTTTTCTTTTCGAGAGGAATGTCTGAAGAGCAAATAACATTCAAACTGTCTCTCGTTTTCCTCTATCAAAACCATTGCGTAGAACATTCCTGCCCGAGTGCCATAAATGTTCTTTTTCCAAAGTTTGCGTGCCTGTAACTCAAAAAGTATTAAAGATATTTCAGTATGATTTTACATTCTGGTTCTTAATAAACTTCTCTTTTGGAATCTTCATTTTTAAGGCCCAATATGGTTTAATTCCAGAGATATTGGGATCTCAATGCGGCTCCATGTTCAAATTGTTGAATTATATCCATTTTCAATGTGATTTTGTGTTTATCCAGTTATGACCACATAAATGCCAATAAGAACAGTAACCCTTTAATGTTTCAAAGTTTGAGGTATTATCAGCGATTCCACCAAATGTTATAACAATAGGAAATTGTTATAATTAAACAATCCAGGTGAGGCTAAACGTGGTTTATTGATGTGAATACAATGTGTATGGAGAGCAAACACACTCTCCTAGGAGGCATGAAACTTGTTTACAACATGTAGTTATGATTCGAACTCGAACTCTTCAGAAGCTGTTAAAATGAACAAAATCCCTTCTTCCAAATATCTCTGAAATGGATTAAAATCTAGAATTTTATGAACAGAATACTAAGAGCAAGTTAATGTGCCTCAACTTGACCACTTCAGTGGCACTTAGACAGGAATGTTCTATACAATTGTTTTGATCAGAGGGAAACAAGATGCATTTCTAGTTTCAACATGATTTATTCTTCAGACATTCCCCTTTAAAAGCACTAAGTATAAACTGAAAAGTGACTTATATTTGGTTTACAACCATTAAAAAGCCATCACACACCAGGGGTGGAAATTAACAGGGGCTTGGGGCAAAGATGCCACCAAAATGAAAAAAAAAAGGTTCCAAAAACCAAGATATGGCGCAAAAAAATATCTTTTTATAAATCTCACTTTGAGACATATGGAAAACCTTGCGTGAGTGCGGTCATGTCCACGTTCATCGTCTCTGTCCGCTGTGCAAGCGCATGTGTCTGAGACAGTTGTCCTGTCTGGAGAAGGTCTTATCACACAGCTGGCACCGGAAGGGTTTTTCGCCTGTGTGCACTAGTCTGTGAGTCAACAGCCGCTTCCTCTCCGTGAAGCCTTTGCCGCACTCCTCACACCGGAAGGGTTTTTCGCCCGTGTGCACTAGTCTGTGAGTTAACAGCCGCTTCCTCTCCGTGAAGCTTTTGCCGCACTCCTCACACCCGAAGGGTTTTTCACCCGTGTGCACTCGTCTGTGTGTTATGAGCCACGTTCTCTGCGTGAAGCCCTTGCCACATTCCTCACACCTGAAGGGTTTTTCACCCGTGTGTACTTGTCTGTGTGTTATGAGCTGCGTCCTCTGCGTGAAGCCCTTGCCACACTCCTCACATCGGAAGGTTTTGGGGCCCGTCTGCTCGCTTGCACACGCCCTCCGTGTGAGCGCTTTGGGCAAACACGAGCTTGAATGTGAGGATGGAAGTCTGTTGAAAGGAGTTGAGTCAGATCTGGTTGAGCGTCTGTGGGAATCCTGAAGATTCAAGTCGTACTCAACGTCTGGAGCGCCAAAGCTCTCGTTCTCCAGAACAACACCGGGAGCCAATAAACCAGACTGAGTCGACGTAGTCATCGGATCCTCCATCAACACATACGGATCTGTTAAATTCTGGGAATGTTGCTCAGACTTCATAAGACTTTCCGGATGGTCAAATGCTTTCCCTAAACACCATAAACGAGAGTTTCCATCATCGCAATGGTTTTGTCCTTCACACTTCTGCTCCACCTGAACTTGATTCAGTGTCTGATCCACAAGTTCTTCCACCTGTTCGATCTTCATCTGAAACTCCAGTCCGCCAAGTTCCTTATGCACAGGTTCCTTCAGTGGTGTTACAGACTCTTCTTGTTTCAGCTGCTGTGAATTCACATTCGCCATATGTGAAAGGTGAGGTTTCTCCTCTGAGAGGTCCTTCACAATGACCTTCTCAGCCTGAGCTTCCTGAGAATGAGCCATTACACCTGTCGAGAAACACAAGTCATATGTCAATAAGATGTTTTAATTCAAATTCTACAACAAAACAAAGAGTTCCAGGTCTAAAATCTACACCGATCAGGTATAACATTATGAGCACTGACAGGTGAAGTGAATAGCACTGATCATCTCTTCATCACGGCACCTGTTAGTGGGTGGATATATTAGGCTGCAAGTGAACATTTTGTCCTCAAAGTTGATGTGTTAGAAGCAGGAGAAATGGGCAAGCGTAAAGATTAGAGCGAGTTTGACAAGAGCCAAATTGTGATGGCTAGACGACTGGGTCAGAGCATCTCAAACTAGTGGTCAGTATCTATCAAAAGTGGTCCAAAGAAGGAACAGTAGTGAACCGGCGGCAGGGTCATGGGTGGCCAAGGCTCATTGATGCACGTGGGGAGGGAAGGCTAGCCCGTGTGGTCCGATCCAACAGACAAGCTACTGTAGCTCAAATTACTCAAAAAGTTAATGCTGGTTCTGATAGAAAGGTATCAGAATGCTGACCCCTGTCCACCGCTGAAAGAGCCAACAGTGGGCACGTGAGCATCAGAACTGGAACACGGAGCAATGCAAGAAGGTGGCCTGGTCTGATGAATCACAATTTTTTCTTACATCACGTGGATGGCCGGGTGCGTGTGCGTAGCTTACCTGGGGAACACATGGCACCAGGATGCACTATGGGAAGAAGGCAAGCCGTGTGAAGCATTGGGCAATGTTCTGCTGGGAAACCTTGGGTCCTGCCATCCATGTGGATGTTACTTTGACACGTACCACCTACCTAAGCATTGTTGCAGACCATGTACACCCTTTCATGGAAACGGTATTCCCTGGTGGCTGTGGCCTCTTTCAGCAGGATAATGGCTGAATCCCAAATGACACACTTCATATGCACTTTTGGTCTTGTGGACTTACAATGACTGCCGTGTGCACATGTCCGTTAAGTCCACGAGACTGTAGGGTGTCCTATTCATCATTTTAGGTTTCAGAAGGGTGCTCGCGAGCGCCCTCTTTGCGGCTGCTATGTGCCCTCAATGCACACTTCAGCTGAGCCTGCAAGTCTGCGAGCTACGCTAAGGACTTTACCCGGCATTTGGGACCGGACCAATGTGCCCTGCCACAAAGCAAAAATCTTTCAGGAATGGTTTGAGGAGCACAACAATGAGTCTGAGGTGTTGACTTGGCCTCCAAATTCCCCAGATCTCAATCCAATCGAGCATCTGTGGGATGTGCTGAACAAACAAGTCCGATCCATGGAGGATCCACCTTGCATCTTACAGGACTTAAAGGATCTGCTGCTAACATCTTGGTCCAGATACCACAGCACACCTTCAGGGGTCTAGTGGAGTCCATGCCTCAACGGGTCAGGGCTGTTTTGGCAGCAAAAGGGGGACCAACACAATATTAGTAAGGTGGTCATAATGTTATACCTGATTGGTGTATATGTGTCAGTATTAGTTGAATTTCACATACATTCAGCTGCTACAAATCATCAGGCCAATGAATTGTATTATTGGTGTAAGAATAGTTTGATTATACACTGCTCAAAAAAATTAAAGGAACACTTTTAAATCATAGCATCAATAGCATGATTGATATCAATAACATGAAGTCAGTTAAACTCCTGGGATATTGATCTGGTCAGTTCAGTAGCAGAGGGGGTTGTTAATCAGCTTCAGCTGCTTTGGTGTTAATGAAATTAACAACAGGTGTACTAGATGGGCAACAATGAGATGACCCCCAAAACAGGAATGGTTTTACAGGTGGAGGCCACTGACATTTTTTCCCTACTCATTTTTTCTGACTGTTTTTCACTAGTTTCGCATTTAGCTAGGGTCAGTGTCACTGCTGGAAGCATGAGGCGATACCTGGCCCTTACAGAGGTTGCACAGGCAGTCCAACTCCTCCAGGATGGCACATCAATACGTGCCATTGCCAGAAGGTTTGCTGTGTCTCCCAGCACAGTCTCAAGAGCATGGAGGAGATTCCAGGAGACAGGCAGTAACTCTAGGAGAGCTGGACAGGGCCGTAGGAGGTCCTTAACCCATCTGCAGGACCGGTGTCTGCTCCTTTGTGCAAGGAGGAACAGGATGAGCACTGCCAGAGCCCTGCAAAATGGCCTCCAGCAGGCCACTGGTGTGAATGTCTCTGACTAAACAATCAGAAACTTCATGAGGGTGGCCTGAGGGCCCAACGTCCTCTAGTGGGCCCTGTGCTCACTGCCTGGCACCGTGGAGCTAGATTGGCATTTGTCATTGAACACCAGAATTGGCAGGTCCACCGCTGGCGCCCTGTGCTTTTCACAGATGAGAGCAGGTTCACCCTGAGCACGTGACAGAGGTGAAAGGGTCTGGAGAAGCCGTGAAGAACATTATGCTGCCTGTAACATCATTCAGCATGACCGGTTTGGTGGTGGGTCAGCAATGGTCTGGGGAGGCATATCCATGGAGGGACGCACAGACCTCTACAGGTTAGACAATGGCACCCTGACTGCCATTAGGTATCGAGATGAAATCCTTGGACCCACTGTCAGACCCTACACTGGTGCACGACAATGCTTGGCCTCAAGTGACGAGAGTATGCAGGCAGTTCCTGAAGGATGAAGGAATTGATACCATTGAATGGCTCCCACGCTCGCCTGACCTAAATCCAATAGAACACCTCTGGGAGATTATGTTTCGGTCCATCTGATGCCGCCAGGTTGCACCTCAGACTGTCCAGGAGCTCAATGATGCCCTGGTCCAGATCTAGGAGGAAATACCCCAGGACACCATCCGTTGTTTCATTAGGGTCATGCCCCGACATTGTCAGGCATGCATACAAGCATGTGGGGGCCATACAAACTACAAACCTTTAATATTGTAGTGTACCAAATGAGAAGGTTCCCTGTATAGTATGCAACATTATTTGGGAGAGATATTTTTTCCTTAAAGGGTTAGTTCACCCAAAAATAAAAATAACGTCATTTATTACTCACCCTCATGCCATTCCACACCTGTAAGACCTTCGTTAATCTTCGGAACACAAATTAAGATATTTTTGTTGAAAATGTTTTGTTTGGCTCAGTGAGGCCTCCATAGCCAGCAATGACATTTCCTTTCTCAAGATCCATAAATGTACTAAAAACACATTTAAATCAGTTTATGTGAGTACAGTGGTTCAATATTACTATTATAAAGCAACAAGAATATTTTTTGTGCACCAAAAAAAACAAAAAAACGACTTATATAGTAATGGCCAATTTCAAAACACTGCTTCAGGAAGCTTTGGAGCGTTATGAATCTGTTATGTCGAATCAGCGGTTCGGAGCGCCAAAGTCCAAGATTTCAGCAGTTTGGCGGTTTGACAAGAGATCCGAATCATGATTCGACACAAAAGATTCATAACGCTCCGAAGCTTAATGAAGCAGTGTTTTGAAATCGGCCATCACTATACAAGTCGTTATTTTGTTTTTTTGGTGCACCAAAAATATTCTCGTCGCCTAATAATATTATATATGAACCACTGTACTCACATGAACTGATTTAAATATGTTTTTAGTACATTAATGGATCTTGCGAGAGGAAATGTCATTGCCGGCAATGCAGGCCTCACGGATTTCAACAAAAATATCTTAATTTGTGTTCCGAAGATTAACGAAGGTCTTACGGGTGTGGAACGGCATGAGAGTGAGTAATTAATGACATTATTTTCATTTTAGGGTGAACTAACCCTTTAAGAAAAACCAAACTATTGGTATCGGCATTGGCCGATATCATTCTGAATAATCGTCTATCGGTGCATATATATATATATATATATATATATATATATATATATATATAAAATGGTTACTTTTATATGTTAAAACAAATATTATAGAAATATAATGATTAGTAAATCATATTTAAAATCAGTATATATATATATATATATATATATATATATATATATTTTACACACACACACACACATATACACAGAGTTGGATGTTTTTATTTGATATTATTAATCAGTTCAAACTCACTCGTGTCCATCATGATCTCCACCTGAACGCCGACGGAGCATCTCTCTGATTCTGCAGTGACTCTCTGTAGTTCAGTCTCCGTGAGCATCAGTCGAGTCTTCAGTCCCTGGATCTCCTCGTTTCTCCTCCGGATCTCCTGATGAAGAGCAGCAGCCTCTTCCTCCAGCAGCTGACTGATCTCCGCCACCGCCGCCTTCGCCAGCACGGTCATGATCGCGGAGATCTGAGTCTGGAACATCCCCGCGGAACTCATCTCGCTCTCAAAACACTCTGTACATTACATTACTATGAAGAAAAACACAACTGCTTCTCTGGGTCCTGCTCATTCGTGACGTGTTTCCGGGGAACTTTTAGGAACCGCACCAAATTAAAAGACGCGAGCAGCGGAAGGTCCAGAATAGAATTTTATTTGTGCGGAGATTTTACACGATTTATATAAATTTTCAAAAGCTATTTTATAGTAAAACCCCAAGAAAATAAGATACTGGCATCTCAAGAACTCTGTCTTTTCACATCATTAACACTTTTCTTGAACAAAAAATCTCAAGACGGAAGACATTTCTATATATGATTTTCTCCATATTAAGTTTTATTTTATTTTAATTTGTATTTTTTTGATTGGATGATTTATTATTAGAATTATTATTTATTCATTAGTTACTGGACATAACACTGCTCAATATTAAAGTGATAGTTCACGCAAAAATGAAAATTCTGTCATTTACTCACCCTCATCTCGATTCAAATTCGTAAGACTTTCGTTAATCTTCGAAACACAAATAAAGCTTTCTGTTCCTCCATTGACAGTCTACGCAACTACCACTTTGACACTTCAAAAAGTTCATAAAGAGATCGTAAAACTAATCTATATGAATAGAGTGGTTTAGTCCAAATTTTCTGAAGAGACATAGTCGCTTTATACACTGAACAGATTGCACACATCAGAAGCTTAAGCATGCTTGCTTGACGTGTGAGAACCAATAGCTTGTTTGCAATCACTAGTCTGGTTTGTTTATATCGCGGTGCCTTTCTACTAGTGACGTTAGGACAGTATTTTGATTTTCTGTCGTGATTGTGAAAAATGTCGCCTTTGTAGGTCATTCATGCTGAATGGAGAATTGCCATAAGAACTCACATCATCCTTCAGGGGAAAAAAATGGACGGTGTAATACAATTTTTGCCTTTTCTACGTGTAAAAACACTTAGGGAAGCAGATTGAGATGACGGGAAGATGCCGTATAGCAAATCTAATAATGTCACTGATTAAACCCACTGCCTATCATTTAATAAAATAATCACATTGCTTAGTGTTTTACATTACGTTTTGAATTTTGTTTGGTTTAATAATTAACATTACATTTGTGAGTATGACTCTCACTCGGCTTGTGAGTGAGTATAACTTGCACTCAGCCACTTCAGAACTGTTCACAAGCTTCTATGGGTTTGATTTGGTTGTCATTTGTTGAAATAAATACAAAAAAATACAGTGTGTCTGTCCGCTGAATGTGACCCTCCGATTCTCCTTCGTGGTCATATGTGAAAGTGACAACAATAAAACTTAAGTTACATCCTTCCAACAAAGAAATCGACTTGTATCAGCTTGTTGAACACATTTTTTTATTTGGACATTTTCTACCACATGATGGCTGAAGCAGCAGGCGTGATTGTTTTCATGGTAACCAGATCAACATTATGAATAGAATTCTACAAAACTGAAGTGAAAACACCAAATGATCATTCAATGGGATAAAATAGCTTCTCTTCCCCTGCAAACGATACCATGAAGAATGTGAATATTTAAGTCAAAAACAAAAAAGGCAAGCAGGTATCCATATTCATTTCAGTATCGGCAGACGCAAAACGCTATTAAAGATGACAACTTTTAAAGTTAAGAAAACGATAAAAGTTATAAAAGCTCCTTGTGGTTTCTCGGTTTGATAGATTTGAGCGACCATAAACGATGCAAAACATAGGAATTTTGAGTTTATGATAGCGATTCCTATATAGAAAAATCACTTCCTCCCCTCCAGCTGCATTTTGCGCCACAGCAATGACATCATGTGCAAGCAACCTAAGAGGTTCATTCTCGTGTTACGCAGAACGTTCTTTTTTTTTTTTTTAAATACTTATAAGCAATATCACACGGGCAAAAGTGCTGTTTTCCCAAATATCGGCACATTTGCAAATGTGATATTGATTTTATAGGCCTACAACAACTCAATAAACAAAGTTAATAGGCTTAATTAGGGGACTTACATTTTAGACACAAAATTGTCTATATTATTTGTTTTTTCTCTATTTTGCCAATGAAAATAGTTCCAAACATTGCACGTCTTTCAGTTTCGTTACTGAAAGAATCTGCGTTTCAATGAATCGTTCTAATGAATGACTCGACTCAGTCACTTCTGCTTTGTCCCTGAATGAATCCGCTGTTTTGAATCAGTTAAGTGAATGATTCAATGATTAACTCGTTAAGACAATGATTTGGCGCCACCTACTGGTGGTTTTAGTTTTTTATTTTAGCTGAGTGACGAAGATGGAATGCTGTTTTTGTTTGCGGTCGTGATTGTAACAATAGAGATAGAATATGTTTATAAATAGACAATTAAGAGCGAAATATGAGATAACAGCAAATATAACAGATAAAGTAATCGCAGTCGCATTGCATGACTATCGTAGATGCGCACGTCACGATATTGATGCTAAAACGATACATCGTGCAGCCCTATTTCAGTTTTAGCTATTTTAGTACATCAAGTTAAACTAAATGAAAAAAATGTTTCAGTGGCAAATAGCCGAAACTATAATGAACCTTGGTGCGATTACAAACTTGATCATCATGAAACATTACTGTCATGGCAAGAGAGATGTTGCGTAATGAATGTGTAAGATATGTGAAACAGGTCTTAATGCAGAAATGCAACACAGTTTTACAGTACTAAGAAATCTCACATTGAGACATGATATGAAACACCTCGTGTCCACGTTCATCATCTCTGTCCGCTGTGCAAGCGCAAGTGTCTGAGGCAGTTGTCCTGTCTGGAGAAGGTCTTACCGCACAACTGGCATCGGAAGGGTTTTTCACCTGTGTGCACTAGTTTGTGTGTTATGAGTCGCGTCCTCTGCGTGAAGCCCTTGCCGCACTCCTCACACCTGAAGGGTTTTTCGCCTGTGTGCACTCGCCTGTGTGATTTGAGCCGGGTACTCTGCGTGAAGCCCTTGCCACACTCCTCACATCGGAAGGGTTTGGGGCCCGTCTGCTCGCTTGCACACGCCCTCCGTGTGAGCGCTTTGGGCAAACATGAGCTTGAATGTGAGGATGGAAGTCTGTTGAATGGTGCCAAGTCAGTTCTGGTTGAGCGTCTGTGGGAATCCTGAAGATTCAAGCCGTACTCAACATCTGGAGCGCCAAAGCTCTCGTTCTCCAGAACAACACCGGGAGCCAATAAACCAGACTGAGTCGACGTAGTCATCGGATCCTCCATTAACACATATGGATCTGTAAAATTATGGGAATGTTGCTCCGACTCCATAAGACCTTCTGGATGGTCAAACGCTTTCCCTAAACACCATAAACGAGAGTTTCCATCATCGCAGTGGTTTTGTCCTTCACGCTTCTGCTCCACCTGAACTTGATTCAGTGTCTGATCCACAAGTTCTTCCACCTGTTCGATCTTCATCTGAAACTCCAGTCCGCCGAGCTCCTCTTCCTCCGGTTCCTTCAGTGGTGTTACGGACTCTTCTTGTTTCAGTTGCTGTGAATTCACGTCCGTCACATGTGAAAAGTGAGGTTTCTCCTCTGAGAGGTCCTTCACAACGACCTTCTCAGCCTGAGCTTCCCGAGAATGAGCCGTTACACCTGTCGAGAAACACAAGTCATATGTCAATAAGATGTTTTAATTCAAGTTCTACAACAAAACAAAGAGTTCCAGGTCTAAAATCTATATACACCGATCAGGCATAATATTAGGAAGGTGGTCATAATATTGTGTTGATCCCCCTTTTGCCGCCAAAACAGCCCTGACCCGTCGAGGCATGGACTCCTCTAGACCCCTGAAGGTGTGCTGTGGTATCTGACACCAAGATGTTAGCAGCAGATCCTTTAAATCCTGTAAGTTGCGAGGTGGATCGGACTTGTTTGTTCAGCACATCCCACAGATGCTCGATTGGATTGAGATCTGGGGAATTTGGAGGTCAAGTCAACACCTCAAACTCGTTGTTGTGCTCCTCAAACCATTCCTGAACCATTTTTGCTTTGTGTCAGGAGCATTATCCTGCTGAAAGAGGCCACAGCCACCAGGGAATACCGTTTCCATGAAAGGGTGTACATGGTCTCAACAATGCTTAGGTAGGTGGTACGTGTCAAAGTAACATCCACATGGATGGCAGGACTCAAGGTTTCCCAGCAGAACATTGCCCAAAGCATCACACTGCCTCCGCCGGCTTGCCTTCTTCCCATAGTGCATCCTGGTGCCATGTGTTCCCCAGGTAAGAGACGCACACGCACCCGGCCATCCACGTGATGTAGAAGAAAGCGTGATTCATCAGACCAGGACACCTTCTTCCATTGCTCCATGGTCCAGGTCTGATGCTCACGTGTCCACTGTTGGCTCTTTCGGCGGTGGACAGGGGTCAGCATGGTCACCTGACTGGTCTGCAGCTCCATACGCAACAAACTGTGATGCATACATATATATATATATATATATATACACACACACATATACATATATAATTAACATAGAATTGTTTTTATTACATTTACTTTGCTTAATATATATAATTATTAACTGAATTATTTTTTTGAAAACTGGTGATGTTTATTATATTTACGATAAAAATATTTTTACAATTTTATTCACTAATTAATTAACCTTTTTGTACGAATTTTGCACTTATATTTTACTAACATTACAGAAATGTAACTATATACTTAAAATACTCACTCGTGTCCATCATGATCTCCACCTGAACGCCGACGGAGCATCTCTCTGATTCTGCAGTGACTCTCTGTAGTTCAGTCTCCGTGAGCATCAGTCGAGTCTTCAGTCCCTGGATCTCCTCGTTTCTCCTCCGGATCTCCTGATGAAGAGCAGCAGCCTCTTCCTCCAGCAGCTGACTGATCTCCGCCACCGCCGCCTTCGCCAGCACGGTCATGATCGCGGAGATCTGAGTCTGGAACATCCCCGCGGAACTCATCTCGCTCTCAAAACACTCTGTACATTACATTACTATGAAGAAAAACACAACTGCTTCTCTGGGTCCTGCTCATTCGTGACGTGTTTCCGGTGAACTTTTAGGAAACGCACCAAATTAAAAGACGCGAGCAGCGGAAGGTCCGGAATAGAATTTTGTTTGTGCGGAGATTTTACACGATTTATATAAATTTCCAAAAGCTATTTTATAGTAAAAACACAAGAAAATAAGATACTGGCATCTCAAGAACTCTGTCTTTTCACATCATTAACACTTTTCTTGAACAAAAAATCTCAAGACGGAAGACATTTCTATATATGATTTTCTCCATATTAAGTTTTATTTTATTTTAATTTGTATTTTTTTGATTGGATGATTTATTATTAGAATTATTATTTATTCATTAGTTACTGGACATAACACTGCTCAATATTAAAGTGATAGTTCACGCAAAAATGAGATTTTACACGATTTATATGCATTTTCAAAAGCTATTTTATAGTAAAAACACAAGAAAATAAGATACTACAGTGTACACTCTGTCTTTTCACCTCATTAACATTTTTCTTGAACAAGAAAAATCTAAAGACTGAAGACATTTCTATATATGATTTTCTCAATATTAGATTTTATTTTATTTAAACGTCATTTATTTATTTATGATTGGACATACTGTTGTACTGTACTTTGAGCATTTCTATTATGTTTTATTTTATTTTAAATTGTATTTTTTTTATTGGACAATTTATTATTTATTCATTAGTTACTGGACATAGCGCTGTTCAATATTAAAGTGATAGTTCACCCAAAAATGAAAATTCTATCATCATTTACTCACCCTCATGTCATTTCACTTGACATGAGGCAAGAACCAGTGAGGTTCATTCTCGAGTGTTACGCAGCACGTTTGAGCCTCTGTAACAACCAATGAGTTTCATTCTCGCGTTACACAGCACGTTTGAGCTTCTGTAACAACCAATGAGGTTCATTCTCGTGTTATGCAGCACGTTTGAGCTTCCGTAACAACCAATGAGGTTCATTCTCACGTGTTACGCAGCACATTTGAGCTTCTGTAACAACCAATGAGATTCATTCTCGTGTTACGCAGCAGTTTGAGGTTCTGTAACAACCAATGAGGTTCATTCTCACGTGTTACGCAGCACATTTGAGCTTCTGTAACAACCAATGAGTTTCATTCTCGCGTTACGCAGCACGTTTGAGCTTCTGTAACAACCAATGAGGTTCATTCTCGTGTTATGCAGCACGTTTGAGCTTCCGTAACAACCAATGAGGTTCATTCTCACGTGTTACGCAGCACATTTGAGCTTCTGTAACAACCAATGAGATTCATTCTCGTGTTACGCAGCAGTTTGAGGTTCTGTAACAACCAATGAGGTTCATTCTCGCGTTACACAGCAAGTTTGAGCTTCTGTAACAACCAATGAGGTTCATTCTCGCATTACGCAGCATGTTTGAGCTTCTGTAACAACCAATGAGGTTCATTCTCGTGTTACGCAGCACATTTGAGCTTCTGTAACAACCAATGAGGTTCATTTTCGCATTACGCAGCATGTTTGAGCTTCTGTAACAACCAATGAGGTTCATTCTCGTGTTACGCAGCACATTTGAGCTTCTGTAACAACCAATGAGATTCATTCTCATATTACGCAGCACATTTGAGCTTCTGCAACAACCAATGAGGTTCATTCTCGTGTTACGCAGCACATTTGAGCTTCTGTAACAACCAATGAGATTCACTGTCATGTTACGCAACAGTTTGAGGTTCTGTAACAACCAATGAGATTCATTCTTGTGTTACGCAGCACATTTGAGCCTCTGTAACAACCAATGAGATTCATTCTCACGTTACGTAGCACATTTGACCTTTTGTAACAACCAATGAGGTTCATTCTCGTGTTACGCAGCACGTTTGAGGTTCTGTAACAACCAGTGATGTTTGTTCTTGTGTGTTACGCAGGTACGGTTGAGCTTCTGTTTATGTTCACTGATCAATGTTTATATGTGAATAAAATCCAAAATTCTATAACGTTATCAAATAAATCAATCGAGTCTCTTCAGAAAATAATATGGATTTGTTTTACGATCTCTATAAGTTGCGTAGACTGTCAAGGAAGGGATAGAAATCTCTCAGATTTCATTAATATATCATCATTTGTCTGTGAAGATGAACATATGTCTTACAGGTTTGGACCAACATGAGGGTGAGTAAATGATGACAAGTTTTTCTGGGGGGTGAACTAACCCTTTAAGTTTTGATCTGTGACATTATGAAGCAGTTGAGTCTCTAGAACAGATAAACCACACAGAAACAAACTTACACATATTCCTGCAATACATAGTGTAAAATAAATAGCCCAGAAAGAAACGACAGCAATGATTTTACATCAGAAATTCATGGGCTTTATTGTCAACTGCAAAATACATCTTCTTGATGCTCCCATATTAAATAATTCACGCAAACACAAAGTAGTGGAAAACAACATAGAAGGCATTTAGCATCGTTTTACAGGTTATAAAATGAAAAACTAAATTCATATATAAATGAAATGCATTTTATCTGGCTGTTGGTGGTTATCAAACAGATGTATATAAATGAGATCTGTTGACCAAGTACTGAAAAACAGTATATCAAACTTAAAGCAATATTACTATTTATTATAAAAAACCTCAATAAAAGTATGTCAAAACAAGTCAAATTTAAAACAAAACGTGACATTTCATAAAAGCTTGTCACCAGTGAATCTGTGACTGTGAATGCTACCAATACGCATACGCCTCCTCTTCAGTGTGGCTGCGCTGGTGCAGTTTCAGTGAGTTTAAATGAGAGTAGGACTTCCCGCATTCTTCACAACTGTACGGTTTCTCTCCGGTGTGCGAACGCTGATGTGAAATCAGGTGAGAGTTGCAGTAGAAGCGTTTGCCGCACTGAGGGCAGGTGTACGGTCTCTCTCCGGTGTGGATTCTTTGGTGGATCTTCAGGTAGAAGCGTGTGGTGAAGGTCTTTCCGCACTGAGGGCAGCGAGAGCTTCTCTCTGCATTTGCGTCTCCTCTGTGTTCTGACGCCGATGGAAGCGCATGGTTAGCGGCAGCAGTTCTGTAAGCTTCGTCCACGTACTGCTGCGCGTTTGGATCGTGCCGTCGGTTCGGAGACACACCTATGGTGAATCGCTCACCTGTTTCCAGAGGAGAAGCGTCCAAACTCTGGGCTCCGGAGTTCGCTGGATATTCTTCGGAAATAGGTGAATTCCACATTCCACCGGGCTTAATTTTACTCGTTAGGATAAAATCACTACCTACAGATAAACATAACAATAAACTGATGCTTATTGGTCGATACAGTGTTTCAGTCAAGTTTAAAACACATGATGGTATGTGAAAACGACTTCCTATGACGCTTGGTAGAACATGTAAAAAAGTCCATAACTCGTCCTGATATGAAGTGATCTCTCACCCTCTCTAGCTGCTCCTGTTGTTCCCGTGCTGAAACTATCCTGGTCTTCCGCCTCTGGACCCAACGGGCAAAGAGCAGGAGAAACTAGGAATAAAAACAATCATCCGGATAAGACTGAGAATGTGTATTAGAATATACATGTATTAGAATAATAACAGAAAAGCACTATCATAATTCTTGAAAGCATGTGTGTGTGTTTTACTCGGTCCGCTGTCCCACTGTCCGTCCTCCATGTGTTCCTCTTTGATCTGAATGGATTTGATTCCATCTTCCTGCATTTTGGGAATGACAAAGAATCCGATTACTGTATGACATATACTGAAGAAGAAGAAGAAGGATCTAATAATGAAGAATCCTTACGTTCAGTGTGAACGTCTGCGCTGAAGAATCGCCCGTGTGTGTCTCCGTCTGCGATTCTCCATCATGATTTTCATTTATCTTTACGAAGTTGAGGTTTACCTCTGGTGAGAAAGTTTTTTTGAAATGATGGATAAATATAACATACAGATACAAGCATTGTTAAAGGTGCAGTAAGCGATTTCTGAGAAATGTGTTGATATTTGAAATCACCAAAACAAACACGCCCCTACCCAAGAGGATCACACCCCTATCTTGATAGCTCCGCCCCAAAATTCACAAACACCTCCCCCACCATGAATGGACACGCCCCTTGCAGCTGATTGGCTACAAGTGTGTTGCACTCGGTCCACTTTCAACAGCGTTTCTCAGAAACCTCTTACTACACCTTTAAAGGAATAGTTCACTTAAAAACAAAACCTGTCATCATTTGATCACCCTCATGTCATTCTAAATCCATATTTCTTCTGTGGAATCAAAATTAAGCCCACAGGACTCGTATATAAGAGCGGAAGATATCTAATCTATCAAGTGACTTAATCTGCTGCATGAAAGAAATACAGATTTGGAACGACATGAGGGCGAGTACATGATAAAAGAATGATCATTTTTGTTTAAATCATCCCTATAAGTGGTAATAACACGAGTACACAGCCATCTGATACCTGTTCATATGTTATATGATGTGTTTGTAAGCATAATAAGCACTAATATTTAAAGTCAACATGATTCAGAATTTGCAACCCAGTTTACTTCAGTATTGTAACATAATACTGGAATGAGAATGGGAAAGTTAGATGATGAAAAGTGGATGTTACAGAGCAGAATAGACGCAGATCTGAATGCAGGTATAACTTTACCTTCACGCCGTCGTTTGGACTTTGCAGTCTGAACTGAAACGCTCTTTCTCTGACCGTAAGCGGGACACTGGCAGGCCACATCTTGAGTCGGTGGCTGTCAGACGGACACACACAGACTCAGACAGCGCGCTATTACTGAACTGACTTCTCTTTTGCGTCTTAAATGGATGAATACACACAAAATGATGTCAAAATGCCCATTTTGGTGAGCATCTTCGTAAGCACAGAGTTAAAACAAAAAGTCTTAATGAATGTAAACAGTTGGGAGAAAATCTGATGAGTGTCAGATCCGTGCATATGGTCTTAAAGTGACAGTAGCTTAAAATACCTGCTGCTGTCTTGTGTCATTAATGTTAACTGATCATATGCACGGTTACTTACTGGTTTTCGATAAGCCAGCTTGGGTATTTGAGGTGAACTGTTAGCCGTCATTCTATACTGACTGTACATCGACACAAAACCATCAATGGTAAAACTTTTTAATGTTGTATTTATATTTAATGCAGTTATCACACTTGCCTAATTTGCCAATAAACCAGTTTTATCGATTGCAATAAAGAACGTTTGAATAAGAAACGCAGTGTCTGTAATTAGACGCACACGCAACATTTTTCCAGCACTTCAAATGTTATTTTTAATGTGATGAGCAAAAACATTATTTCTTCATCCTTCTGAGACTCTCTCCATTTGTAAAACTGAACATTTCAAGATGTAGGAAATCCAACGTCTGATAGAAAACACTTATTTAAAAATAAAAAAGACATTAATTATAACCAACAGATGGCGGCAGACGATCATTTATTGGCTCATTTTAGCCATTACCTGTAATAGTTTTTCACTCAGTTTTGCTTTTGGATAAATATTAAACATTGTAAAATAACTAGGTTTAAAAATACATTTTGTCAAGGTGAAGTATGAAGTACTCACAAAAAATCTCATGAAAAACAATAACTTTTCTCAGTCAGTGCAGCGCAAGTTGTGAAACACTTCACACTTGTGAAAACTCACATTTTATTCAATGAATCTAACTTAAGTGTACAATAAATCTTTAATTAACAGTGTTTTTATGCTTTTTTTCCACACAAAAGAGTGAAAACCGATGGTCGAATTGAATTTTGCTGAGGAGGAACACTGAGACACGTCTGTTTTTGAATGTCGTCTTACATTTTAATAACTAATTTAACGCTACGCCTGACTATTTAAGTGACTATATTCTGATTATAAACTAAGTATTACACTATTGATGCTGTTAAAGCTACCTCAGGACTACCTGAAGATACCGACACACCAACACGTGACATTTCAACTTAAGTTTTCCAGCTGGCTTGAATCTGTTTATTTCATTTATATCTTTGTTCTGTTATTTTTATTTTATTACCGACTGTTTACTTTTATTAAAATACTATTTTTTATTTATTTTTAAAAGCTGGAGCCGGACCATATTTTCATTATACCATAGTATTTACAACGGCACTTTCAAAAATCGCAGCCAACAGGGAACGTTGTCAGAACGTTGTTGCAAGGTTGTCTCAAAGTTATAAAAAAAGTTAACAGTAATAGTTATCTGGTTTTTAATAAAATTCTAAAAACATTAACGTAAAAATGTTATTTATTCATCATTCATGGAACTTTTTTTTTTTTTAATTAGTTGGACGTTCCTCTAACATTTTTTAAATATCACTACTTGTTACAGAACGTTCAGAGAACATTCAAACGTAACAATCCCGTAATGGAAAATGGAATGTTCCCTTAAGGTTCGCATAACCAAGAATTTTTTTATTTTTTTTTAACTGGACTTTTAAGAACGTTTTCATAACTTTATTATTGCTAGCTGGGATACCATGGTTACCACGGTTCTCTTCTGGGCACTTTTTGTTAGGGTAGTAACACTTACCTTCACAGTTGGCGAAGTAACGTTACCAACGGTGTAAACTGACGGAACGGCGTTATCTGTCAGACACAGAACTTTAGCGAAGCCCATTTCGTGCTGTGTTAAATTCTGGTAGCATTCACGAGTGAAATGCCTCGAACACAAGCGCGAGTTTTCCGTTATTCCTCCTTCTTCAAAGTGCAAAAACTCAAGCCAACGGGATCGTAACCAGGGGGTTTTAGGGATGGGGAACAGGGTCTTAAGAGGATAACATCCGAAAACGCACCTTTTCACCATCTCTGCGTTTGCTGCTAGGCTAGTTTTATGTGGCGTTAGATGACAGACTGAAGGGGCGGGGTTACAACTTAGGTCTCTAGCTATTGGCTCAACTTCCGGGCGGCCTTCCCTACGTCATCGGCTAAAGAAAGTCGTTTCAGCGGAAGATCAAGTTATTACATTATGATTAAAGACTGAAAGGACAAAAAGACACGTATGAATCACGCATTAAACCGCTTCATGTTGACTTTAAATGAAAGTGTGTCAGTCTGAACTGAAGTGTACCTCTGTGTCCGCTGTTATTGACCTGTATTCCCACTGAGCGCAGGTTCGGCTGGTTCTGTCGGGCTGATCGCAGTTCGCTCTCGGTAAACTGCAGTTTGACCAGCAGCGTCTCGACCTCCATCTGCCGGCGCGTCATCTCCTGCTCCACCGCGCGACTCATCTCCAGCAGCGCGCATTTGGCGAAGCGCTCGATGATGGACGCCAGCTGCGCGTGGATATCGACCGATGCAGACATTCTAGTCGTTTCCCTGCTGAATAATAAAAGTCTATTGTTTGTGAGAAGTGTTTGTATCGATGATGGGGATTTCCAAAGAGCCTCGCGTTCAGTCTGGTTTGTTTTCTTTCAACTACACGCTGGGTTTGAGGATGAGGATAGTCGAGCATTTATCAGTAATGTTTACACAAATCTCACAAAACAGTTGACCATTTCCTAGAGGCGTGACGTCATCAGGTTAAAAGACCAATAGATCGCACTGTCTTTTCAGTACCGTAAATCCTAGTTTAGAAGCGACATTTAAAAACGCATGAATACGGTTACGGGGTAATCATTCCATTTAAATCTCGCTAACGAAAAACGGTCAATATTTCAATATCCACCCAAAAAAAAAAAAAAAAATGTATTTTTGACTATTTAATTTCCTGTTTGAAAAGGAACTGCTATATAATCATATACTGTGAAATGTAAAACTGAAAAGAAAAACTACAGAAACTAAGAAAATGCAAAGTATAAACTTTATTAATGCAAACGAAAATAACAAAAATTGCTCAAATATTAGCCAGATAATAGCACAAATAAATACAATGTGAAAATGTGTTGGATAAACAAAATAAGATAAAACAAGAATAAGACAAAAGCAATAAATAAATAGCAAGAATAAAATACAATAGAAACCAAGCAATAAACTAAAATGTTTCAAACAATAAAATGTAAATGTAAAAGTTGTAGTGCATAAAGTTGCACAAATAAAAGAAACCAATACACAAATGTGTTAAGTGACAAATGAAAAGTAAAATCTTCTAGATGTGCAAATGCAAAGTGTAGAGAGTTTTGATACTGCTTAACGAGAAAACAGAAAGTGGAAAGATGTGACAGATAAAACAGCAACAGTAGAATAAGACAAAATAAATAGGCACACAACACCTAAAAAGACGATAGAAACTACGAAATAAATTAAATATGTAATGATGTAGTGCATAAGGCAAAATAACCAACAAACAAAAGCTAGTTAAATATAAAATATATTTACAGACGTGCAAATATGTACAGTCAAAATTAAATCAAAACAACACAAATGTAAAAAACATGTTAAAATACCGAGAGCATGTTATTTTCTCTCTTTGTAGAGATTCATTTAACATCAGTTCTCTACACTAACATCTTGCAACGGCGCTCGCTTTTTTCTGCCGCCCTCGCGGTCACCGGCTAGATGAAACCAACGTATGATGGCTTTCTCCACCTCCAGCTCTGTTATTTGTGCACATGTGGGATTTCTTCTCACAGCCTCTAGAAGAGCAGCACACAGACAGAGTTAAAACGCTGAAATCAAATGAAATCATAATAAATAGAGACGCCACTGATCCCAGAACACTCGATTCATGACATCTAGAAGAAGATGCTTGTAGAGTTCCAGAAAGATTTACGACAGAAGCACTTACCAATCACGACGCTTTTAAGCTCCAAACTTTGGAAAGATGTTTTCCCATTCACACCTCTCCAGTTCACAGTTTTGGCCAAGTCATTTTTGATCGCCTGCTTCATTATTCTCCAGACGGTGTCCTTCACATCCACTCCGCCCAACATTCCCAGTTCATGTACCTGAAATGTTTTTAAAACATGCCGTCACTATTAAACCACAACACCGTTACTGACAATCCTCATTTTGGCTGCGTGAGATTCTCCAGCTTTGTTGTTGTTGAGCTGTTAAAGCTCCGCCCTCTTCTGGAAAGGGGGCCGGGAGCAGCAGCTCATTTGCATTTAAAGGGACACACACAAAACGGCGTGTTTTTTCTCACACCCAAATAGGGGCAAATTTGACAAGCTATAATAAATGATCTGTGGGGGATTTTGAAACTTCACGTCAGACATCATATTGGAAGACCAAATTCAGTACACGGCTTATTCATAAAGCATACAATTTGTAGATAAGCAGAAGAGCCCAGAATATTTACACAGTTTTTACGCATATTCACGAGTAGACTGTCAATGGAGGGACAGAAATCTCTCAGATTTCATTACAAATATCTTCATTTGTGTTCGAAAGACTTGTGGTTTCGGAACGACACGATGCACAGCATGTAAATATGCACGACTGAGAGTTACCTACCACTTTTCTTCTGGTTTCCGGACAGGATCGCAGGTCATTCTCCAGGGCAGTTAACGAGCTTAGGTCTTCGATCGGAAAACGTCTTTGATTTAAACGGTCAGCATCTGTGACCTCTCTGACGTTGTTCGCTTGGAGATCTTGAACCATCTTTATTAAGCTCATCTGTTGCTCCATAACAATCTCCTGTTTTGTGGTCAGGTCGTGAAGAAGCGCTGAAACATCAAACACAGGAATTGTAAAGTTACCACATCGACATATGAGTCTTATACTTAAAGTCACCATGAAATAAAAGACGATAATTCCTGTTTTTTATGGAATATTGCCCAGTGTGATTTATAGGTGCACATCACTATTGTTTTAAATTCATGTTCCTCATAATCTTGAATCAGAATATCTTCTCCTCCCTCTTCAGCATCTCTTCTCTTCTCTGATGATGAGGGCGGGGCAACCTGTCACTCACATGAGATCCACCAATAGAAAACCACAACCATCCAATCAACTCCCCACAGACAAAATCAAGCCCCGCCCTACATTTGTTCTTGTTTGAGAAGCGTTTTACTCACATATACATCACATTAGGTAAGAAAAGCGCAACTTACATTTCATGCCGACTTTAATGCCTGTTCACACCAAGAACGATGACTATAACAATAAAGATATAGTTCTAAAAATGTAAAAGAACAGCAGAGTCCACATCACAACTATAACGATAACATCACAGTGCAACGATATCATTGGAATCACATGATGAATGATAAAACACTGGCAGCCAATCAGAATCCATCCTGCTTTAAAGAGCTCCAGCATTTAAAGAGACAGACGACAAAACTGCAGCGCACTTATAATAAACAGAACATTATCGTCCACTGGTGTGTTATCGTTCTTGATGTGCAAAATATGATTGAAAATAAGCCAAAAAATCTTACATCTTATGAAGGGATCACAGCATGACAGGCTGTTTTCCTGATGCCACAGAGACTGTGTTGCCTGTTCGGGAGAAGGTGAAGTCGCGTCCTGTCGAAACTCACTTACACGGTCCTGTGATGTTCTGGCAGAACTTCTCTCTGGCCACAGCTGTCGGGGTGTGTGGAGAAGCGGAGGAGTAGGTGACCGTTCAGTCGCTCGGTGTGAAGAAGACCCAACAGTTGTTTGATGCCACTCCAACAAGGACGGTGTGGAAGTTTCTGCGCACTGCGTCACACTCGGGGGACGGTTTTGTCTTTGGCCTGGAGGACTTGGTTGAAGCTCATTGGAAGCTGACAAAATGGTTCTTTTGCATGGTGGTTGTATTTGTGGGGCTTGTGGTAAATTCGCTTTTTGGGGTGCGGTGGCCTCCTCGTCAGTGTCGTATTCCTCCACAAGCTGTCTGTTTCGTCTTTGGAGGAGGTAAGAAATTGTATAATTACACAATTTGATCAATTTAGGGTGAATATTCAATGAAATACTAATAAATGTGTATGATCACACATGCACATTTTTGGTTTTGTTTTCCAGCACAAATATCTAAACATTCTTAAATCAAGATACATTTACTGGAGAAGAAAAATGACTTAAGATATTACGTAAAAAATGTATTAAAATGAAGTGAGTTTGTGTTTAAAACAAAAACAAACATCTTTCAATTGAGAAAAATAAACTTAATTCAAAGGAGAAAAAAGATAATTTTTCTGACTCCATTGGCAGATATTTGTTCTTGTTTTAAGCACAAACTCATCATGATACATATTTATGTTAAAAACATACATAATATACACAATCCTACTTTATTTTCCGTTTCAGTGGCCTCAGGGAGTGAGTCTCGTCCTCTGGCTGGAGATCAGTCTGCTGCTCGGCGAGAGGCAGCTTCCGCAGAGCTTCACTGTAGTTATCTATCAATAACAGGAGTCGAAAATCAAAATACACACATATTTTTCATTAATAAACCTGTTAAGCTTTCAAATTAAATGTATTATGAAAAAAGGAATTATACATACTTGCAGTATACATGATTTTAACCTTATACGCAGACCAAGACTCCTGCGGTTGCTCCGAACACTTGGTCGCCCTCTGAACTCCTTCATCCTTGTACGGAGGCCAGAAACACACACCGTTCCTCACCCAGACCGCAGGAACAACCTCCACTTCTTCAGTGTCCACAAAGCTGACAATGTGGTACGTGTTTTCTGCCAGAACAACAAATACGGATAATCTTTTTATTTTAGAAAAAGCTGTCATACTTGTGTAGGTTGTCTGATAAAAGTTTCGCTCACCTGTTTCCAGAGGAGAAGCGTCCAAACTCTGGGCTCCGGAGTTCGCTGGATATTCTTCGGAAATAGGCGAATTCCACATTCCACCGGGCTTAATTTTACTCGTTAGGATAAAATCACTACCTACAGATTAAACATAGCAATAAACTGATGCTTATTGGTCGATACAGTGTTTCAGTCAAGTTTAAAACACATGATGGTATGTGAAAACGACTTCCTATGACGCTTGGTAGAACATGTAAAAAAGTCCATAACTCGTCCTGATATGAAGTGATCTCTCACCCTCTCTAGCTGCTCCTGTTGTTCCCGTGCTGAAACTATCCTGGTCTTCCGCCTCTGGACCCAACGGGCAAAGAGCAGGAGAAACTAGGAATAAAAACAATCATCCGGATAAGACTGAGAATGTGTATTAGAATATTATATTTGACAATAATAAAGAGTAAACACTTGGCATCTGATGTAAAACAGAAAAGCACTATCATAATTCTTGAAAGCATGTGTGTGTGTTTTACTCGGTCCGCTGTCCCACTGTCCGTCCTCCATGTGTTCCTCTTTGATCTGAATGGATTTGATTCCATCTTCCTGCATGAGCCTGCATACCTCTGGTGAGAAAAAAATTGTGAAAAAAATTATGAAATATAACAGATACAGATACAAGCATTGTTAAAGGTGCAGTAAGCGATTTCTGAGAAATGTGTTGATATTTGAAATCACCAAAACAAACACGCCCCTACCCAAGAGGATCACACCCCTATCTTGATAGCTCCGCCCCAAAATTCACAAACACCTCCCCCACCATGAATGGACACGCCCCTTGCAGCTGATTGGCTACAAGTGTGTTGTTGCACTCGGTCCACTTTCAACAGCGTTTCTCACAAATCTCTTACTGCACCTTTAAAGGAATAGTTCACTTAAAAACAAAACCTGTCATCATTTAGTCACCCTCATGTCATTCGAAAATCCATATTTCTTCTGTGGAATCAAAATTAAGCCCACAGGACTCGTATGAAAGAGCGGAAGATATCTAATCTATCAAGTGACTTAATCTGCTGCATGAAAGAAATACAGATTTGGAACGACATGAGGGCGAGTACATGATAAAAGAATGATAATTTTTGTTTAAATCATCCCTATAAGTGGTAATAACACGAGTACACAGCCATCTGATACCTGTTCATATGTTATATGATGTGTTTGTACGCATAATAAGCACTAATATTTAAAGTCAACATGATTCAGAATTTGCAACCCAGTTTACTTCAGTATTGTAACATAATACTGGAATGAGAATGGGAAAGTTAGATGATGAAAACGCACCTTTTCACCATCTCTGCGTTTGCTGCTAGGCTAGTTTTATTTAGCGTTAGATGACAGGATAAAGGGGCGGGGTTACAACTTAGGTCTCTAGCTATTGGCTCAACTTCCGGGCGGCCTTCCCTACGTCACCAGCTAAAGAAAGTCGTTTCAGCGGAAGATCAAATTAATACATTATGATTAAAGACTGAAAGGACGAAAAGGCACGTATGAATCACGCATTAAACCGCTTCATGTTGACTTTAAATGAAAGTGCGTCAGTCTGAACTGAAGTGTACCTCTGTGTCCGCTGTTATTGACCTGTATTCCCACTGAGCGCAGGTTCGCCTGGTTCTGTCGAGCTGATCGCAGTTCGCTCTCGGTAAACTGCAGTTTGACCAGCAGCGTCTCGACCTCCATCTGCCGGCGCGTCATCTCCTGCTCCACCGCGCGACTCATCTCCAGCAGCGCGCATTTGGCGAAGCGCTCGATGATGGACGCCAGCTGCGCGTGGATATCGACCGATGCAGACATTCTAGTCGTTTCCCTGCTGAATAATAAAAGTCTATTGTTTGTGAGAAGTGTTTGTTTTGATTCTGAGCCTTTTCTTGCGCTGGGTTTGAGGCGGTTAACAGTCGAGCATGTACTAATGTTTACACAAATCTCACAAAACCGATGACCATTTCCTAGAAGAATGACGTCACCGTTTAAAGGACCAATAGATTCGGATTGTTTCGTGTCAATGCAATAAATCCTAGTTTAGAAGCGCCATAGAAAAACGCATGGACAAGGGCAGGTCCAGGTGCAAATTACGGGAGATTTGTGTTTCACAACATACTGAAAAGTTGTAATTCTAAATATAAATATTCATCAGAACAGAAGTGAATGTTTTCTCTCGGTGCATCTGGCCATGGCGACAAACATTATCACATTTTTAATTTACAAGTCTTATATATCACAGGGCAACTTTGTTGTTTACAATAAACATTTTGTGATTTAAAGGGTTAGTTCACCCCCTCATGTCGTTCTACACCCGTAAGATCTTCAGAACACAATTTAAGATATTTTTGATAAAATCCGATGTCTCAGTGAGGGCTGCGTTGCCAGCAAGATAATTAGAAAGCTACTAAAGACATTTAAAACAGCTCATGTGACTGCAGTGGTTCAACCCTAATGTTATGAAGAGACGAGAATACTTTTTGTGCGCCAATAAATAAATAAATATTGACTTCAACAATATCTAGTAATGGCCGATTTCAAAACATTGCTTCGAAGCTTTACGAATCTTTTGTTTCGAATCAGTGGTTCGGAGCGCTAGAGTCATGTGATTTCAGTAAACGAGGCTTCGTTACGTCATAAGTGTTTCGAAATTTCAATAGTTCACGTGACTTTGGCAGTTTGATACGCGATCCGAATCACTGATTCGAAACAAAAGATTCAGAAAGCTTCATGAAGCAGCAGTGTTTTGAAATCGCCATCACTAGACATTGTTGAGTTTTTTTTTTTGAGTGTGTGTACAAAAAGTATTCTTGTTGCTTTATAATATTAAGGTTGAACCACTGCAGTTACATGTGAGTGATAATAAATTATGTAATTTTCATTTTTGGGTGAACTAACCCGTTAATATTATAAAAAGCCCTAATACTTACTTCCATCTTGCACCTAAAATAAATCTGAATATGAGTCCTTCAGTAAAAACAGCAAAACATACACCATATTTTTATACAGTGAAAATACTAATTTATTGAAATGAAATGCATAGCGTGTTGAATGCATACAACAACAGGAATATATTTAAAATTTCCTTTGGTTTACACAAAACAATTTCCTTTCTATACAGATTCTTATTCTTGTGTTTTGTCTTTATGTACTTGTCCTTTTGAATGCATTAGCATTAATAACACAATGATCACAACATTAAAACATTCCCGTTTTAATTGATAAGGCTGTTAACTAATTAATGGTAACACTTTACAAGGTATTATTTGCTAATATTAGTTAATGCACTAAATAACATGAACAATCAATATATTCTTTCAGCATTTGTTAATGTTAGTTCGCAGCGCATTAATGTTAACAGATACAGCTTTTGAGCTTAGAAATGTAAATGTTGAAATTAACACGAACTACGATTAATAAATGCTTTAGAAAGAAGAATTTATAACTGTTAGTTCTTGAAACCTCATTGTAAAGTGTTACCATTAATATTCAATATAGTTTATTTTGTATGAATATTGAGATTTCGTCCAAGGCTTATGAATGTAACAATATTTATTAAATGATTTGAGCTATACAGAGGTTTTCCCATATTTATATATTTATCTTAATTAGCATATTGAAAAATTAAAATCAGAATATAAAAAAAAAAAAAAAAAAAGAGTATAAAAGGGGTTTGGTGAAAATAACTTTCTTTTTCACATAATATTTTACAATACATGATCATGTAATGGAAGCTTGTTTCTGCCACAGAATACAGAATACACACAATGCAATCCTGAGAAAAAGACGCAACTGAACAATTAAAAAGAATCCGTGGCAGAAACAAGCTTCCACATGATGCGTTTTAGTTCCGTTAGTCAGTTTTCCCATCTTTCCTGCTGTCCCAGTGAGCGCCGGATAACCGGTCTGTGTTTTCTCTCTCTCTGCTCCTCTTCACTGTGGCGCGAGCGACGGCTTCATCGAAACACATGCTGATGCCGCTGTTCCTCTTCACCTCTTTCTCTGCTTCCCTGTGGAGATCCTTCCTCCGATCCACCACACCATCCCAAGTCCCGTGGCTTTCCCTCGAACACTCCTCCTCCTGCTTCTCGCACTCTTCCAGAGCGTCTCTGTGCACTTCCTCGCTCTGCGGTTCATCCGTGTCGACGCCCGCCGCGTCCGTGGACTGTGTGTGTTTGTGCTCAAATTGTTTCCTGAAGGCCGTAAGTTTGGAGTTTCGAGGTTTGGGTGGGACGATGGGAACCGCTTTGGCTTGATTCGCCGCTTTACGCGGAGAAGGTTTGGGAGCCGTTGATAGGACGTGATCTGAGATCTCTTCCGGCTCCTTGTGTTCATTTTGTTCCTGCTGAATCTCATCTGCTTCAGGATCATCTCTACCTTCTTTTCCTTCAACTATCTCCTCAACGTTTCCCTCAACAAAACCTTCTGTTTTTACCTTCACATCCTCCTCAGTGTTTAGTCCATCGCTTTCCACTAAACCTTCTTTTATTTCTGCTTGTTCTCCATCTTCCTCCTCACATTCTCCACAGCTTTCCACTAAATCTTCTTTTGCAGGTTCATCTTTTGCACTTTCATCTTCCTCCTCACATTCTCCACTGTTTTCAGCTAAATCTTCGTTTCTTTCTGCTTGTCCTCCATCTTCTTCCTCACATTCTCCACTGTTTTCCGCTAAGTCTTCATTTCTTTCGGCTTGTTCTCCTTCTTTTGCAGGTTCATCTTTTGCACTTTCCTCTTCTTCCTCACATTCTCCACTGTTTTCAGCTAAATCTTCGTTTCTTTCTGCTTGTCCTCCATCTTCTTCCTCACATTCTCCACTGTTTTCCACTAAATCTTCATTTCTTTCTGCTTGTTCTCCTTCTTTTGCAGGTTCCTCTTCGTCCTCGCCACTATTTCCCTCTATTTTCCCTTCAGTCATGCTCACTTGTTTTTCTTCTTCTTTCTCATCACTACATTCTTCTGCCGATCCAGTCTTTGCATCTTCCTCAACATCTTCACACTTTCCTTCCTCCGTATCTGTTTCGTTGATATTGTTCTCACACTCTTTCAGCTCTTCACTCTTCCCATCCTCCTCCACTTCACTCAGCTCTTCTTCAATCTTTTGTTCGCTTATAATCGTTGATTGTTCCTCCGGCGGCTGATCTGGAGGAGCCGATGAGATGCAGTCGGCGGCAGTGACCTCATCGGTCAGTATTGCCTCACTGTTACCATGGTAACCGTCATCATCCAGCATCTGTTGATCCTCCGCACCGGGAAGCTCATGAATGCTGAAGTCATTGGTCTCGGTTTGTTCAGGATCTGGTGAAGAAGGTATCGAATCCGGTCCAAAATATGTGTCCTCTCCACTGGCTTCACTCTCTGGTTCATCTTCTTTTCTGCACACATACAAAAGGGGCGTAAAATATTACACATTTTATGTTGTTTCAACCCAATATTATTGTCTTTCTGCCTTGAAACACTAGCGGAAGAGATTACTATTAATGAATAAATTCATATTTGGGAACTGTCATGTACTTACATCAGCGTGTGTTTATCATTCTCAGCCTCCTCTTCTTTCTTGTTTTCATCCGTCTTTAATACTTCTGAACTGAGATGTTCTTGACTCTTGTCTGTCAATGCAGGAGCGGTAGGAATCTCGTCTTCTGATTGGTCGGCGTCTTTATTGTTCTCGTTCTGCATCTCATCTAAGCATTCTGATCGGTTACTACAGTGAACATCTACATCACTAGCAGACGTTTCAGTGGTGGTTTGTGGACTTGACCAAGAGAGTCCCTGAAAACACCGACTAGATGGGAGACTGTGACAAAACATGTCCTCATATTCAGAACCTTTATCAGACTCATCATCATCATCCTCAGCAGGACTGTAGTCATCATCTGAGGATAATGACAGGGCTGGCAGGAAGGGGCAGGACTTGTAAGGCAAGCTGTGTGATTTTCCAGGAACAGGCCTGTGTGTGAACGAGGGGCTGCTGATTTTAGCTGCTGGGGCTTCAAAGTCATTAGTGCAGTTTTGTAATGGGCAGGAAATGGCCTGATTATCCTTGTTTTGGTCCTCCTCTTCCTCGTATTCCTCTTCAAAACAAGGTGCTTCGACTGAAAACTCAACCTGGAAAACATAGAGAAAGTGGTAAAATCGATTAATCACAAATTAATCATCAGGAATAACATTATGACCACCTTCCTAATATTGTGTTGATCCCCCTTTTGCCACCAAAACAGCCCTGACCCGTCGAGGCATGGACTCCTCTAGACCCCTGAAGGTGTGTGTGGTGTCTGCACCAAGATGTTAGCAGCAGATCCTTTAAGTCCTGTAAGTTGTGAGGTGGATCGGACTTGTTTGTTCAGCACATCCCACAGATGCTCGATTGGATTGAGATCTGGGGAATTTGGAGGGAAACCATTCCTGAACCATTTTTGCTTTGTGGCAGGATGCATTATCCTGCTGAAAGAGGCCACAGCCACCAGGGAATACCGTTTCCATGAAAGGGTGTACATGGTCTGCAACAATGCTTAGGTAGGTGGTACGTGTCAAAGTAACATCCACATGGATGGCAGGACCCAAGGTTTCTCAGCAGAACATTGCCCAAAGCATCACACTGCCTCCGCCGGCTTGCCTTCTTCCCATAGTGCATCCTGGTGCCATGTGTTCCCCGGGTAAGAGACGCACACGCACCCGGCCAGGCCACGTTCTTCCATTGCTCCGTGGTCCAGTTCTGATGCTCACGTGTCCACTGTTGGCTCTTTCGGCGGTGGACAGGGGTCAGCATGGTCACCTGACTGGTCTGCAGCTCCATACGCAACAAACTGTGATGCACTGTGTATTCTGACACCTTTCTATCAGAACCTGCATTAACTTCTTGAGCAATTTGAGCTACAGTAGCTTGTCTGTTGGATCGGACCACACGGGCCAGCCTTTGCTCCCCATCTTGGCCGCCCATGACCCTTTCGCCGGTTCACTACTATTTCTTCCTTGGAGCACTTTTGATAGATACTGACCACTGCAGACCGGGAACACCCCACAAGAGCTGCAGTTTTGGAGATGCTCTGACCCAGTCATCTAGCCATCACAATTTGGCCTTGTTCAAACTCTTTACGCTTGCCCATTTCTCCTGCTTCTAACACATCAACTTTGAGAACAAAATGTTCACTTGCTGCCTAATATATCCACCCACTAACAGGTGCCGTGATGAAGAGATGATCAGTGTTATTCACTTCACCTGTCAGTGCTCATAATGTTATGAGTGGACAAGGAGCAATGACACATGTAGAAACACACCTGGTTTGAAGCAGAGCTGTCCATCAAGTCCAGGAACCCGAAAGCCTCCTGTAAATCCATCGGCAGGTCCTGGTCTGGCAACTCCATGTCCTCGTAGTAGAGCGTACTGACCGGCGCTGGTTGGAGGTTTCCTCTCATTTCTGTAGGAAAACACATTCACATTTGGCATCAAAGAGTTCATGTAATGAGGAATCAAAATTTCCTTTCTATTTGGAAATTATTTAAGATTTAGGGCAAGACGTTTTTGCACCAAAAACGACTCATTCTGAACTTTCTATAAGTTTGTGATCATCAACACACATTTACATGTCAGTGAATGATAGTCAAAAAATTACCCATGTAATCCTCCTCTGGGTTTTCCTCTTTGACTTCTGGCGTTGAAGCTTCTTCTTGTTTCTCCTTCACAGACTCTTGATTCCGGCTCTGATCTTCTTTCTCTGCTTCTTTGACTCCTTCTTCCAGCACAGTCTTTTCCTGTTCTGGAATCTCCGCCGTATCCTTCCCACAATCCACCTGGCAACTACTGATTGTACTCTCGTGAACGTCATCATTTTTGCTTTGTGAATTCTCATCTGTGCTCTTAACGTCCTCATCTTCTCCCGCTTCCTCCGCGTCTCCTTGCAGGGTTTGTTCTTTCTCGTTCCAGCCGCCGTGCAGCACGCCCAGAGCCAGTCCAGACGTTATATGAAGCGGGACGGTCACAGAAAAAGGCCCAGATATGTGGATACCGGCGCGACGGTCTGCTTTGCTGGTCATTCCGGGCGATCTGGACACGCCCTGCGACACCCCCTCGGCTCCGTTGGCTCCGCCCCCAGAGTCCAGCCGATTATAAGTGCCCGGAGTCCCTCCGCTCACCATACTGACCTGAGCACCGCCCGTACGCCTGTACGTCACAGCATATCCACTGGACACGCCCCCTCCAGCAGAAGCCACGCCCTCTGAGCTGCCCGAGGACGTGGACAGAACCAGAGGAGGAAGATGAGCTGGAGGATGCTTCGAATCTGAGAGACATGGAAACAAACACGTGCATGTGGATGCTTCATGAATTATTATACGAATTCTTGTTAAATTAATTAAAGCAGACGATGAAACGTTCCTCATACCTTCTAGTGCTAAAGGACCAGAGCTCAGGGAGTCCATGCTCTTCGCAGGCCTCAGCGTCGTCTTCTCTTTGTCTGTGCGTTGAGATCAAGTGAAGATGATGAGAAACAAAAGCGAAGAATTAGATGTGAGAGGGGAAGGATTCATAGTCAATTATCTGTTGATCTTTAGTCGTGCAAAACTTCATGCACTACCTTTAGGGCTATATTTGCTCTTCTTGCGGGGATCGTGGAGTCTCCCGCCCAAATTAAAGATGGATCTCCACTTCCTTCCTTTGAGGGAGTTCTTCCTCCTGAACACAACACAAGATGATCAAGGTTCATGGTGAGTATGTGGTAAAAGAGTACAGCAGTTTTGGCAATTATTATTTAACTGTTAGGCAACTGTGGCATACTTTCATCAACTGTCTTGATGTGAGTGATGTTACACTTGGGTTAATAAAATAAAATAACATGGAATAAAATGAAATAGTAAATAAACTTGATTGGGGATGCACTAATTCTAATCTTTATACATACTTTATAGTAGTGATGCTACACTTGGCTTACTAAAACAAAATGAAATAACATAAATAAACATGGAAAAAATAAAATAAAAATAACATGATAAGAATTTATATAGTAAATAAACTTGATTGGGGATGCATAAAATAAAATAAAATAAAAAATAACATGAAATAAAAGTAAATAGTAAATAAACTTGATTGGGGATGCACTAATCCTTATCTTTATACATACTTTATAGTAGTGATGTTACACTTGGATTAATAAAATAAAATAAAATAAAATAAAATAAAATAAAATTAAATTAAATTAAATTAAATTAAATTAAATTAAATTAAATTAAAATGAAATGAAATAAAATTAAATAGTAAATAAACTTGATTGGGGATGCACTAATTCTAATCTTTATACATACTTTATAGTAGTGATGTTACACTTGGATTAATAAAATAAAATAAAATTAAATAAAATAAAATAAAATAAAATTAAATTAAAATGAAATGAAATAAAATAGTAAATAAACTTAAATGGGGATGCACTAATCCTGAGCTTTATACATACTTTATAGTAGTGATGTTACACTTGGATTAATAAAATAAAATAAAATAAAATAAAATAAAAATTAAATTAAATTAAATTAAATTAAATTAAATTAAATTAAATTAAATTAAATAGTAAATAAACTTGATTGGGGTTGCACTAATCCTAATCTCACATACTTCATAGTAGTGATGTTACACATGGGCTAATAAAACAAAATAAAATTAAAAAATAACATGAAAAAATAAAAAATAAAATAAAAATAAATAACATAAAATGTAATTAAATAGTAAATAAACTTGATTGGGGATGAATAAAATAAAAATAACATGAAATAAAAAATAATAAAATAAAATAATAACAACATGAAATACAAAAATAAATAAAATAAAAAATAAAATGAAATGAAATGAAATAAAATAGTAAATAAACTTGATTGGGGATGCACTAATCCTAATCTTTATACATACTTCATAGTAGTGATGTTACACATAAAATAAAATAAATAATTAAATAAAATAAAATAACATGAAATAAAAATAAAATAAAGTAACAGAAGAAATGATGCTTATGAAGAATCAGTAGCAGAACTAGATGTGAATATCCAGTGGCAGTTTGGCAGATGCCGTTCATCTTTCTGACCACTAGATGGCCATAGCATGTTAAAACCGCTTTAAGTGCAGTTGTGAGGAAAGCATCAATGCTTCATTTCACCATCACTACTTTATAACATGGACATCGAGATACACTTTACATGTCGTCAGTCTTACTTGTCAGTGCCATCAATAATAGCGTGGTACGACCGCATGGCTGGAGGTCCGTCTCCAGGACTGAGGTTTCCTGGACAGTGTAAAGGAAAGGATTTGAAGAAATGATCGTCCTGACTGGACAAAATTGAGGGCGATGGGAGGGACTTCCGGCGCTCCACAGTCAATGCTGTGTTAAAACATGAAACTATCATTCACCACACTGCACAAACATGATGTTCCTCCTCAGTGTTTCTGTCTTGTTTTCCAGCACAAACATCTAAACATTCTTAAATCAAGATACATTTACTGGAGAAACAAAATGACTGAAGATATAACTGAAAAATAAGGAGAGCGAAATCTCTTCTCTGATGACGAGGGCGGGGCAACCTGCCACTCACATGAGATCCACCAATAGCAAACCACAACCATCCAACAGACAAAATCAAGCCCCGCCCTACATTTGTTCTTGTTCCAGAAGCTTTCACTCGGATTTACGGCACAATAGAGTAGAAAAGACCAGCGCAACTAAAGTTTCATGCTGACTTTAAGAAAGATAAAATACCTGTTCCAGTGAAAACCTCGGCCACATGAGTGAGAATAAACTCCACCACGATGGACTGAACCCGAACCTCCATGAACGCTGCCGTGCCGTTAAAACCAGTCGACTCGATGTCCTTCGATCTGCAGATAATGAACAAATAAAAGCTGTTCCTGCAGCTCAACTGGTGGAGAATTACACTCACAATGCCAAAAACACATTCAGATTTAAGCTACAAATGATGTTCGTCTTGTTTTCCAGCACAAACATCTAAACATTCTTAAATCAAGATACATTTACTGGAGAAACAACATGACTGAAGATATTAAGACTTGATTACTGAAAAATGTATCGAAATGAAGTGAGTTTGTGCTTAAATTTTAAGTATTTAAAAGCTTTTTTAACTGACTTGAAAACAAGGGGCAGAGATTTTCTCATTTGCTATTTTTGATGCAAAATCTTAGAAAAGAAACCTGTCGCAAATTGCGATTTTGTTCTGACTGATGTGAAACTCCCGGACGCAGCAGATGCTAAACTGAAACCAATATCCTGAAACCTGTTAGCCGAATATTTCCAGCTAAAATTAGCAGCAGATGATTTTACAGTGATTTGACAATTGAATAAAGTGATTTTTAGTATAATAATGACTCGACTCGAGTTCATCCATCTTCAGCGATGGTAACACATTATAAAACACAAAATACTGTGTAAAAATACAATAAAAATGAAAACATATGTACAGAACAGCCTGTATTTACAATTTTAACAACATAAAATGTAACATCAAATGTGAAGTGTCACACAGGGAATTCTGGGAATGATGGTTACAGCTTTTCACTAAATTACAAGATGATTTGTTCTTTTTTTATTCCAAAAACTAACAGTGTAAAATGACATTAAATGATCTACTTCAGCTTTCCATCGTATATAAAGGAAATTACCATTAACCATTTAACAGTTTTACTGTCTTTTAGAGTTAAAATTATAATCATCACTCTGATTCCATCCAAGGTTGTGAATTTTAACTTGTGCGCAAAATTGGAATATGGCATAAAACATTTGCGTATAAAGCACTGTTTCCATCCCATGTGTTCAAGAGAACAAAACTGGCTCAAAATATCAGTAATAAAAATGTAAGTTTCTGCAATCGGGCTCTTTTCTCCTCCATCATGAATGAGTTTCGTCTCAGAGCGTCAGACGAAACACAATAAACGCTGTCATGTGATCTTGCGTTCGGATGCTGGTGTTTGGGAACACAATCGTGAGAGACGCTTCTGGAGGAATTAAACCAAATCATTCTGATGACAGACTTCGACTCAGAACCACCAAACCAACATTTGAGATGCTGCGATGCGATTGGTCCGCTGGTTAGTCCAGTTATCCAATCACAGCCTCTGTTGAGGCAACGTCACATGAGGTTTTTGTGTTTCCATCGTAGTTTATGCACGTCTTCTTATCAGATAAAAAATTATCCACCTCAATCGAGCGCATATGTATTTCATCTTGGTGTTTCTATCCACATTTTTTTTATGCCATATCCCAAAATACACAGTTAGTGTATACTAAAATATAAGCACACTTCTGGTAACATACTGATAAAACATATTCAGTAAATAAACTGTAAGTCGCTTTGGATGCAAATGCAGTTTAAATGTAAAAGAATGACTGTAAAACACACACCTGAGGAGGTTTGGGGCCCAAACGATGGCGAGGTTTCTTGCGTGCATGTTGGTCTCAGATGCAAATGTGGACATTTTGACCAGATGACGCATCAAATATTCCAGAGTTCTAGATGATATAAGTACAGTCATAACAGTATTCTCCATGTCTCAAGTTGTTACTCTCTTAAAACTAAAGGCTCCAAAAGTGGGTTTCACAGCGATGCCAAAGAAGAACCATTTTTGGTATCTTTAAGTGATCAGTTCTTAAAGAGATAGTTCACCCAAAAAAGTCATCAATTACTCACTCTCATCTCACTCCAAACCTGTAAGATTTTTGTTCATATTCAAACCACAAATGAAGACATTTTAAATGAAACCTAAAAGATTTCTGTTCCTCCACTGACAGTCCACGCAACTACCACTTTGACGCTTCCAAAAGTTCATAAAGAGGTAATAAAAATAAAATGTGTGTTGATGAACGTATATATGATGACAGAATTTTCATTTTTGGGTGAATTAACCTTTTAACAAAACGAATAGCAGACTTGCACACAACAAGTCATATGGACGACTGCTATAAATTCGTTTATTGGTCCTTTTTGGAGCTTGGCAGATGTTGTGTGAGTGAGTAAATGAAGTTTAGTTTTCGGTGATCTGATATCGTAAAGCGCGGTGGAAGAGCTTCATATCAGTGTTCACCTGTAGTGAGGAACAGGTAAATCCTTCAGGACCTCTTTGATCTTCACCAGCCTCTCGTCCTCCAGCTGGACGGCCACTGCGTCCTGCAGAGAGATGATCACGTTTCAATTCAATGTGCAAAACACAATTTCATTTAAAGCAAATGAAACGTTATTTTACACGATATGAACCAGCTCTTTTTAAAAAAGTTGCCAACCAGCACCAGCATTTTCACAAAACTTTCATGGCCCACAGAATATTTTGTTGTATGAATATCTAAACATGTGTCACAATATGTCAAAAAGAAAGAACAGAGCTTCTGCTTTTAAATTCTCGCTTCATGGATTCTATTTTATCAATACAGTTTCATAAAAAGGCAACATTTTGAACACAAAGCTGAGAAAATCGTGTTTTTGTCAAAGATTCAGGGATTCAGATAAAAGCACAGATGTAGATTGAGTCCTTTAAAAAAAATTCTTTAAAAGAAATAACGTTTTTATAACTTAATGGGAATGTTAGCAGAAAGTTCTTAGAACATATTTTTTACATATAAAGGGTTAGTTCATCCAAAAAGGAAAATTCTGTCATTAATTACTCACCCTCATGTCGTTCCACACCCGTAAGACCTTCGTTCATCTTCAGAACACAAATTAAGATATTTTTGATGAAATCTGATGGCTCAGTGAGGCCTGCGTTGACAGCAAGATAAATAACACTTTCAGATGCTCAGAAAGCTACTAAAGACATATTTAAAACAGTCATGTGACTACAGTGGTTCAACCTTAATGTTATGAAGCGACAAGAATACTTTTTGTGTGCCTAAAAAACAAAATATCGACTTTATTCAACAATATCTAGTGATGGGCGATTTCAAAACACTGCTTCATGAAGCTTTACGAATCTTTTGTTTTAAATCAGTGGTTCAGAGCGTGAATCAAACTGCCAAAGTCACGTGAACAGGCACACAAAAAGTATTCTTGTCGCTTCATAACATTAAGGTTGAACCACTGTAGTCACATGACCAGTTTTAAATATGTCTTTAGTACCTTTCTGGGCATTGAAAGTGTTAATTATCTTGCTGTCAATGGAGGCCTCACTGAGCCATCGGATTTCATCAAAAATATCTTAATTTGTGTTCTGAAGATGAACGAAGGTCTTATGGGTGTGGAACGACATGATGGTGAGTAATTAATGACAGAATTTTCATTTTTGGGTGAACTAACCCTTTAAAGCATTGATCAGCTCAAGCAAATGTTCTCATGAAAGACTCACGGCGAAGCGGTCGTAGAGTTCATATGTGAGCAGAGGGTTGGGCAGCTCTCTGAAATAGGCTTTACACAGCGAGCTCACGCAGTGAATGTCCTGCAGATACACTTCCTTGTTCAGGTCAGGAGATCCTTCAGTGTCAAACTCACTCCTGCACAGACAAACACATTGAGTTCATCACGGCAAACAGACAAAAAACACCTTCATAAAGGCCCTCAAGCCTTCAAATGTCTTTGAATCTGCTGGTGTTTAGAGGATTTTAGTGGCTGTATGAAGTCAGTTCTCTTCAGCTTCATACTAGTTTTATTTTAGTATCACACACCTTAGTTTCTGTGTGTTGGATGAGACTCCAGACAGTCTGTAGATCCCGTCCACGATCCCATGTTCCTCGATGAACTCACTACAGCTGCGTAACACTTGAGGAACTGTTCATGAGAGACAGAAAGAGTTTGATACGGAAGCAGAAAAACACATGAAAACTCTGTGAGAATAAACTCACTTTCTTGCGCGGTGGAGGACAGATGCTCCTGCAGGTCACATCCGAACACTTTGTCCCGATTGCCTCCTTTTCTCCGGCCTCTCCTCATCTTGCTTGTCTTTTACTCTAACATTCAGGCCTTGTGTGTGTGTGTGTGTGTGTGTGTGTGTGTGAGCTGATTTAATAAATGTTTGTGTGAACTGTCAATCCTCACATGACGGCTGCTGTAGAATATCTAACGCTATTCAATCAGTTTAATCCTGATTTATGATCCGGTGCTGCTCCAGAACTTCACTGATGAACTACATCCTGCATCACTGCTTGATGGAATCCACAGTTCATATGTAGAGATATGAAATATATCTATATAAAAAAAAGAAATACATACTTTATAATACATACACACATAATTCATTCTTAAAAATAAAGGTTTTTGAAGGGATGCTACAACTATTGAAGGGTTTTATTTAACCCAACTATTGTTTAAAAATTACTGTATCGCTCGCTTAAAACGAACCCAAAATAGGTTGGAAATTAAAAATCAATTGTTTAATTATTATTCATTAAACATATTAATACATATAAATACATTAATACAATATATTTCCTCCATGAATCGGACTTGTTTGTTCAGCACATCCCACAGATGCTCGATTGGATTGAGATCTGGGGAATTTGGAGGTCAAGTCAACACCTCAAACTCGTTGTTGTGCTCCTCAAACCATTCCTGAACCATTTTTGCTTTGTGTCAGGAGCATTATCCTGCTGAAAGAGGCCACAGCCACCAGGGAATACCGTTTCCATGAAAGGGTGTACATGGTCCTCAACAATGCTTAGGTAGGTGGAACGTGTCAAAGTAACATCCACATGGATGGCAGGAGGCAAGGTTTCCCAGCAGAACATTGTCCAAAGCATCACACTGCCTCCGCCGGCTTGCCTTCTTCCCATAGTGCATCCTGGTGCCATGTGTTCCCCAGGTAAGAGACGCACACGCACCCGACCATCCACGTGATGTAGAAGAAAACGTGATTCATCAGACCAGGACACCTTCTTCCATTGCTCCGTGGTCCAGTTCTGATGCTCACGTGTCCACTGTTGGCTCTTTCGGCGGTGGACAGGGGTCAGCATGGTCACCTGACTGGTCTGCAGCTCCATACGCAACAAACTGTGATGCACTGTGTATTCTGACACCTTCCTATCAGAACCTGCATTAACTTCTGGAGCAATTTGAGCTACAGTAGCTCGTCTGTTGGATCGGACCACACGGGCCAGCCTTCGCTCTCCACCTTGACCGCCCATGACCCTGTCTCCGGTTCTCCACTGTTCCTTCCTTGGAGCACTTTTGATAGATACTGACCACTGCAGACCGGGAACACCCCACAAGAGCTGCAGTTTTGGAGATGTTCTGACCCAGTCATCTAGCCATCACAATTTGGCCTTGTTCAAACTCGCTCAATTCCTTACGCTTGCCCATTTTTCCTGCTTCTAACACGTTTCCTGGTCTGATGAGTCTGGATTTCTGCTGGGACATTCAGAATTTGGCGTAAACAACATGAAAGCATGGGTCTGTCCTGTCTTGTATCAGCGGTTCAGGATGCTGCGGGTGTTTTGATGGTGTGTTGTATATTTTCTTGGCACACTTTAGTACCAATTGAGCATCATTTAAACGCCACAGCTGACCTGAGTATTGTTCCTGACCATATCCATCCCTTTATGACCATCTTCTGATCTACTTCCAGCAGGATAACACACGTCACAAAGCTCAAATCATCTCAAACTGGTTCTTGATCATGACAGCGAGTTCACTAAACTCAAACGATCTCCACAGTCACCAGATCAATCCAATAGAGCAGATTTGGGATGTGCTGGAAACGGGAGATACACAGCTGATAAATCTGGACCAAAATCTCTGAGGAATGTTTCCAGCACCTTGTTGAAGGCAAAAGAGGTCCAAACCGGTACTAGCAAGTACTACCTAATAAAATAGCCGCTGAGAGTGTGTGTATATACATAAGCAATAACATTTCTTCCATTTACATGCGAGAACATGAGATTTAGCCACCAAAGTTACCATTCACAGAGTCAGAAAACTGGGGATTTGAAATATCTTTAAAAACTGAATGAATATTATTAATTTTTCATTAATACTGACAGCCAATTAAAAACAGCCACCCAAAATTGGGTAAAATGACAGTAGTAGAAAACAAGACTTCTTATCTTATGTCATTCTGCATCTTAATCAAATGTATCTTTTTTACGATCAATACTGATGCATTATTACTCAAATGGGACATAACTGAAAACTCCATTAACTCAGCAGACAGGGAACGTTCTCAGAACGTTGTGGCAAGGTTACGAACAAACGTTCTTCCAGTAACATTAATAGAAAGTTATCAAACATTCTCAAAACGTTAGCACAAAAACATCAGTTATACGTCGTTCATGGAACTTGATACATTTTAGTTTTTTAAATGTTACAAGTTTCAGAATGTAACATTCAAAAGTAACGTTTGCAAATTGGAATGTTCCCTTGAGCTTCATATAACCAAGAGAAAGAGAACAGTTCAGAAATAACGTTTTCAAAAGTAACATTTTTTAAAATCACCTGAATTATGAAAGTGTGGCCACATAAGCAATAAAACACTCCTCTAGGTTCACAACCACAGGAAACACAAAAAGAACAGCACAAATGCAAAAAGGAAATGCAAAAACAGGACAACATCTACACGAAGAGCACATGCAAACCTGCATATATAACATTTCATCTGCTCCACCGGTGGTTTTGAACCATGACATACTATCTTATAAATCTTTCTCTCTCGTAAAGCTCTGCAGATCCTTCACATCAGGGCTGGGTTGGGTCGCGTGCCACCCTGAGACGGTTTCCTCTTCTCAGCTTGTGAGTTTTCTACCAAAGTAAAGCCACACCCTCACGCTTTCTACAAGCTCTTTATATCTTTCCAGAAGTAACATAGAAGATCGATTCAAATTCTGCCACGGTTTTTATATCTCAAACACCTCTCGAGAGTTTTGCGTCACGTTCGTCTCGATCAGAAGTGTATTTTTCAGTAAGTTGGTTCCTCTCGGTCCCTGGTGCTCTTGCGGAAATGACTGATCACATCTGAAGGCCATGAGTGCTTCACGCTCACATCATCAAACAAACTCAGGCCGTTTCCCCCTACATAGGGCCCGAGCGGATCCCGTCCTATGGCCGTTTGATCCAGCATCTTTAGAGCCAGGCCCAAATTAAAAAACTGAGACGAGAAAAACCCAGAAGAAGAAAGAAAATCCTCCGGTCCTTACCTTTCTCTCTGCACCGGCAACAAGCTTCAGTGTAAAGTGTCTGTGACGCAAGAAACCACTAAACTTCCCTCAGTGACTTCCTGAGTCTTTTAGTTTCTGTCTTGATTCTCCATTTCTAATTTATGCCTTTATGTCGTCCTCTAGCTGGTCTCTGCGTTCATCCATATGTGCAACATCAGGCCTGGTTATTCAGCAGCCTAAATATGAGGAAAGATAGATGCAGGGAAATCAGGACACAGAACACAGACTTTTAAATACATACTATGACTTATATTTATTCATGTAGCAACAGTTTTGTCCAAATGAGGAACATCACATGCAATTCATCATAAAAGCCAACAATGTTCATAATGCACAAGTTTAGAGTATATAAGCCATATTAATTCATAAGCTAGAAACTTATTCACTTACCATGGTATTTTCATGGTACTCCAGGGCACGTCAAAGAATTGCATTGTCCCAACATGGTAAATATTATGATGTAAAAGCATGGTATTTCTATTGTACCATGTTGAAAAGTATGTAAAGCAGAAATGTTCATTTAGTGAAAATGAAAACATTATTTTGCAAGTTATTGCAAATATGCATGAAAAAATTAGGGGAAAAATCATGTTTTTGTAACTCATTATGACATATTAAGTCATAATTGTGACAAAAATGTCATATTTTTGTCATAATTACAACTTTTTAAGTCATAAATTCAATTTTTATCTCATACATATATTATAATTTTGACTTTTTGTCATAATTATGACTTTTTAAGCCATTTCAATGTTTTAATGTCATAACATTTTCACTTTTTACATCATAATTTTGGCTTTTCATCTCACAAATATGACTTAGTATCCCTTACATAAAATAAGTATACTTAAAATTCATTTTTAAGTATACTTAAGTAAAGTTTAAGCATATTTTGAAGTATACTTTATGTTGTAAGTATACCAATATCTACTTGTAAGTGTACTATTTCAGTACTACTAAATGGCCCACTTTTTAGTGTACAAAAGTATACTTTAAGTGTAACAATAGTACACTTACTACTACTTCCAGATATGCTTTTATTTTAGTTTAGTTTATGAAAGTACACTTTGAAGTATACTCTCAGTAAACTACTAGTTTAGTAGATTTATACTGCAAGTATACTTATACGTTTTCTTTTGGTGAACTTAACATCATACAGTTCACCATTTATATATTATTTTTGCACTTTAAGTATACTAGCCTAACTATATGTTCCTATTAAGGTATATATTTTTAAACTTGAAATATACCTTTAACTGTACTAGAAGTAGATTTGAAGTAAATTCCTATGGATGGCGCTTTTGAAACAGTTTTGTGAAGCTTTGAAGCCTTTGCAACCAGATTCAGAGCCGTAATCAAACTGCCAAAATCACGTGATTTATGTTACGTCACAACTGTTTCGACATTTCACTGGCTCGCTCTAACACTTCTAACAAGTCTAAGGAATATATACTCATTTTTTATTATTTTGTTTGGTAATTTTTTGTTTTCGGGCTTATTTCCTACTCTTTTACATTTTTTAATGAGGAAGACTCTTCTCAAATATTTTTATTTAGGCTGTCTGGTAAATTGTGACATTCTTGAAACAACAATATAATTTCTGGAATGATTCTATCCTGTTTGTTACATGTGAATGTTTCTGTTGATGCTCTTTCTTGTGGGGTGTGTCCATTTTCCTCTGTTACTTTAATTAAAAAACAAATCAATTGTTCGTCACTAGGAGGCGATGATCTAACTCATGAACCAGTGTCTATATATGGTTTTTTCCTGATCTCGGATCGGTTTTATAAATGTGAAGACATTTTTTAAATGGTATAGGCTATTTATATAACAAAAAGGAAGAGTAGTTAATAGTCTCTTATTAGCCTGTTAGTCAAGCCTTCCATAAAACAAACAAAACAAGCTCTGCAATTTAATAAAAATACATATATTGTACATACACTTCATATTTAATGGTATTAAAAGGTTTGTTAATTGCATTTAACAGATTACACTTTCAATAAAACATTTGTAATGTGCTTGTAAAAGGTGTTTTTAACCATATTTATATTTGGGGTGAATTTTCGCTGCATTTACACGGTTCTGACCAGCAGGGGTCGCCAGCGCGTGGCGTTTCGAGCGCTTCGAAACAGTGAATCATTTAGCGAAGCAATCGGTTCAATTGATTCAAAGTTTCATTACTACTGTTCATGTCTTGAATCAGCAATAAGCTGAACCTCCTGTGATCCTCTCTATCGCCCCAGAGCTGAACTTAAGACGCAGACAGGCACTTACATATCATATCATATCATTATCATTATTATTTTGTGTGTTGTGGTTGCCTAGCGCCCTCTATTGACACACAGAGCCGCGTGCACGAGCACATTCTGTTCCAGACGGTTCTGATCCGCCTCTGATTCGAGACCCACTCTTGTAAAACATCACAACAGCCGATTAGAGAGTGTGAATATGAGAATACAAGTACACTGAAAAAATGGTTATCTTCCTCAGTATTTTTGTCTTGTTTTGCAGTACAAATATCCACACACAAGGAACTTTCATCTAAGTAACAAAGTAGAGAACATATAAAAAGTAGTAGAGCTTTGAAAAGAAGAGGAAAAGTTAAATAAAATGCATCTTCAAAAATGCAGAGTCAGAAATGATGCTTATTTACAAGTATGTGCTTGTTTGTGTGTGTGTGTGTGTGTGTGTGTGTGTGTGTGAGAGAGAGAGAGAGAGAGAGAGAGAGAGAGAGTGTGTGTGTTTTCACTCAGTGTTCCTGAGATTTCTCTCTCCCTCTCAGACACACACACACACACAGATGATGACGGGCACACGGAGCGTGGTGTTGTGGGTAATAATAGATCACACGCACCTTGCTGAATCCATTAGAAGCAGGACATTGTGATTCATGTTGTTAATGGCGCGCCGTGACTCGGATTGGACACATGAAGGCGTGTTGGAGAGCGTGTCACATGTGATGTGGGCTTCACAACATTCGGACTTACTTAACTGCAGCTTCATTATGAATTTATTTTGATTGTCAACTAAACAATAAAATTAAATACATTTGTGTCAGTGTACTGCAACAGATTTTTGTCTTGTTTTTCATAACAAATATCTTAAACATTCTTAAATCAAGATACATTTAGTGGAGAAGCAAAATGACCAGATATTACGACTTGTTTTATGAAAAATGTATCAAAATGAAGTGAGTTTGTGCTTGAAATAAGAACAAATATCTGCCAATGGAGTCAGAAAAACAAACTTAATTCAAAGGGAAAACAAGATTATTTTTCTGACCTCATCGGCAGATATTTGTTATTAAGCACAAACTCACTTCATTTTGATAATTTTTTCAGAAAACAAGACTTAATATCTTGAATATTTTTGCTGCTCTGGTGGACTCTGGTGGGGCCGGTGGTAACTTCATGGACAGTGGTATGGCGGAGCAGTCCCAGTCCCATCTCCATTCGGGGCCTTCAATGATTCCCCTATCACCACCATCACTCACGTCACCCCCGTAAGTCTTGTCGTCTCGGGCAATCACAAGCTGTACCTTCTGGATTCCCTGAGTGCTCCAGTGGTCCTGGGGCACCCTTGGCTGGTGCCACAAGGTCCTCATGTGGATTGGGCCAGGAATTCTGTTGTCATGGAACCAGTCGTGTCTTGTGTCTCAATTGGGTGCTGCCTCTTTTCCTGGCTCTGTGTTTCCTGTTTTGCAGGTGGAGACTTGCTGATCTGTCCAGGGTCCCGGCGAGATACCACAATCTTTGGCAGGTCTTCAGCAAGTCCCGAGCCATGTCATTACCACCTCACCGGCCTTATGATTGTGCCATCAATCACCTCCCAGAAGCTTCTCCGCCTAAGGGTTGCCTATATTCCCTGTCTGATCCAGAAAGAGAGCCTATGGACAAGTATATTTGAGAATCTCTAGATTCTGGTCTCATCCACCCCTGGTTCCTTACATCCTTTGAATGACATTACTTTTAAAAATAAGCATCCCCTGCCTTTAATGTCATCTGCCTTTGAACTTATGCAGGGAGACGAGGTCTTCAGTAAGCTGGACCTCTGCAACACTTATCTTCTGGTCTGGACTCGAGAGGGGGTTAAGTGACAGCATTCATCATTCCCTCAGGACACATTGAGTACCGGGTCCTACCGTTCAGCCAAGAGGTTGAGCTCACGCCTTGCCCGATGGGCACTGTTCTTCGGCCAGATCAACTTCACTCTCTCGTCCAGGCTCCCCATCTGTTTGGGATTTCTGGGGGAGGGGGGAGTATACTATTGCGATACTATCGTCCCCAGGGAGATGGTGGTAGGGTCCCTCTCCTAGGGTGTCCAGAGATGAGTGGAGAAGAGAGAAGTTCCGAGGGGGTGTCCGGAGGGTAGGCTATTTGTGCCGGCTGTGTTGCACCCTAAAGTCCTTCGGTGGGGGCATTCATCAAAGCTAGTCTGTCATCCAGGAGTTCGGAGATCACTGGCCGCTAGGGGTGTGATGAGATCTCATGCCACGAGATCTCGCAAGATTAAAATGTGACAAGATTTCACGTCAAGGTAAAAAGCTGTCTAGAGATTTTGCCATGACAGAGTGTGAGGGTGAAATTAGAATAGAATAGAATAATAGAATACACTGTCATTAGAAATAAAAAAACATTTAATTCAGTTGGATAACGATTGCTTCAGTTCCATCCAGCTCATCCAACAAGAGTCGTACACAGTGCAACAGGACTCAGAGTTCACTAATCACGTGACGAGAGTAAGTGACGAGATGACTGACAAGGCCATGACGGAGGATTCATTGCACAACAGAGCCCAAGCGTCTGACAAATGTCTGATCTTGTAGAATGCGGGCTCAGCACCACCGCTCCCTATTCACAGAGTATGAATCTCGAAATCGAAAGTAAAACGCGAGTTTCAATACCTCGCATTTTGAAAGTGGCTCACTGATGCATGCAAGTTAAAACATTTCAAATGCACCTGCAGACTATTTTTCTAGTCATGTATTTTGTCATTGAGGATTTCTTAAAAATACTGTCTAAAAATCTCATCTCGTCTCGTGAACTCAATCTCGTGTCTCATCTTGTTTCGTGAGTCGTCTTGTCACACCCCTACTGGCCACCATCTGGCATTCCTACATCGAGGTAACACTGTAGTATTGACGGTGGTGGACCGCTTCTCCAAAGACAGCCCATTTCATTCCCCTTCCCAAATTACCCTCAGCCAAGGAGACTGCTCAAGTGGTGGTTGATCACATCTTCCGGATTCATAGTCTTCCAGTAGATGTGGTCTCCGATAGGGGCCACAGTTCATCTCCCGTTTCTGGAAGGAGTCTGTTATCAGGTTTTCACCCTCAGACCAATAGGCAGTAACCCCTCACTGCAGAACATGAGATCCAGGATCCAGATCCAGGGGGTGGAGACGGGTAGGTTTAAGGATATGTAAAGTGGGAGGAGTTGGATCTGGGTCCAACATCGCCCCCTGGATTTCGTGTTCTGCAGTGAGGACCATCTCCCAATGGGCAGTCCGAGCAGGCAAATCAGGATCTGGAACAAGCTCTCCGCTGCCTGACGTTCCAGAATCTGAGCTCTTGGAGTTATCCTTGATTGAGTATGCCCACAACATATTGTCCAGTAGCTGCCACAGATATGCCCCTATTCCAATGTTCCATTGCGTTTCAACCTCCTTTGTTCCTCTTGCAGGAGCCCAAAGCCGCTGTTTCATCTGCCGTAGCCTTTGTCCGCCAGTGTCGTTGCACCTGGAGGAGGGCTGAGGAAGCCTAGGCCTGGGTTTCCAGATGAACCAAGGCGGCTCCTGCTCCATGCTACAAGGTATGGATGTCAACCAAGGACCTAACTCTCCGGATGGCCTCTCGCAAGTTTGCTTCCAGGTTCATTGGGCCATACAAGATCACCAAGGTGTTGAGTCCGGTGGCGGTAAGACTCAAGCTACCTCCTACACCCAGTCTTCCATGTTTCTCAGGTCAAGCCTTTGTTTCATTCCCACCTTAATCCATCTGTTTCTGTCATGTCCCCCGGCTGATCTGTCCATTTTTCCTTGTCTCTGTCTTGTGTTTGTTTGGAGCGCATGGGTTCATTTTGACAGTACACCATGTTCTCCGCTGTAATCGTGGCATCTTATCCCGCCCGTGTTATTCCATTCCTTACCTCGTTAATGTTTCACTCCCTTCACCTGTTCAGTATCAATTAATCCTTTACTCTCCTATTTTAGTCCCCTCTCATGTGCCATCTTGTGCCAGTTTGTGCTCTGTGCAAGCGATTATTCCAGCCTCATCTCATCAATTCGTACTGGAAAACAAGACAGAAATACTTGTTTAGAAAATCTTTTTTTGCAGTGTACACAGTCATATACAGTGGAATGTAAACCTGGTCAGCTACTTAGATTGTGCATTTAATTTAATTAAATAGTAGGTAAAAATAATACAATAAAGTAATAATAATAATAAAGGAGTTACACAGATCAGGCAACAAATAACGGCACTCTCAGAATGCAGAAGTCTGATATCAGCTCACACTAACTAACACTGCTCACAAATAACAGCAGGAAGAAGCTCCATCTGTGATGTGAAGATAAATGAGGGGGTGGATGATATTCCTGTAAGTGACAATAGTGACAATGTGCCACCAGCAGGGGTCTCCAGACACACCGACACCTCCCACACACACACACTTCTGATTCACTGCATTCTTGCCTCTATTGAAGCCTTTTGAATAGCAATATTTATTTATATAGAGAAAGAGATATAGAGAGAGAGATGAACACAGACAAATATGACTCACATTACAACATGTGCCACTGTTTGTTCTGCAAAACCAACAAGTATCTCTCTTTAGACTGCATTTCATGTCGTTGAAGATCCATCAGCTCTGAACTATTTCAGATAAAATGATTGAAAGGTCATCAAATAAACTTTGAATGTTAAAGCCTTGCTTACTAAAATTAGATAAATGATGCTAAAGAGTTTTGTGACGTTGCTAAACATATTCTGAGTCGGGTTTTTTTTTTGCAGTGTACAAATATGAACAGCATCAGCTCATACAGAGGGCTGGTTCTGTTAGTTACACAGAAACTGACGCAGCATAAAAACACACACATGTGCTGATAACCTTAAGGTGTGTGTTTGTAGTGAATGTGTGATGGTGAACCAGTCGAGCCTGTCATAACAGCGCAGGAATGAGGTTGTGTGGGCGATGACAGGTGAACCGAAGCACGGCCGGATGTCAGTAGTTAAGTTAGTAGTGCTGCTTAGTTACTGGCCAACACACACACTCACACACAGATTTCTTGATGTTTGTACATGAATGAAAGCTTTCATAAAGACACATGAGATCAGTTTTGAAGTCTGAATTACACCTGATGTGATGAACGCAGCACGAGTCATACAAATATTTCACAACACAGAATTAAGATTAGCAGAAGCACACGAGCGAATCATCATGAGAGGAACGAACCACATCATATGAAATAACATGATCACAAACAATAACAGAAGTGTGTGCGAGTGTGTTTGTGTTTATGTGTGTGTGTAGGAGTAGGTCCAGTACAGAGGAGGAAGTGTGTCTTTTGCTTCATCACGCTCAGTGTATCACACACTTCAGTTGTGAGTATGAGCGAGTGCGAAATGAGCGGGGTACAATACGAGAAGGACAAATGTGTGTGTGTGTTACAGTAAGATCATGTCTCAGCTGTTCTGTTCTCACACACACCTGTTTTCCCACAATGCATCACTTCTCAGAAAAGCAGGACATTGATGAGACAAACAGAGAAAAATTCATTTGTCTATTTGATTGGTGTATTTTGTTTTCTTCTACTTCATTCGACTGAATTTGACAAATTTAAGGACATTTATTATTAGTATTGTACAGTATAAACTCTGTGTTTGTCTTGTTTTCCAGCACAAATATGGAAACATTCTTAAATCAAGATACATTTATTGTAACTAACGATATTAAGTTTTGTTTACTGAAAAATGTATCAAAATGAAGTGAGTTTATAATAACCCTGATGTGGAATAAAACACATTTCGAACTAATTAATGCATGAAAGAGCAAATGCAATATCTCCCTGATCATTGAGGTAAACAGATCAATGATTCATCGATCATCTCGATCGATCACTTTCTCTCTTTCAGACTGCAAAATCTGCGACTCATTTATGAAGGAGATAAAAGCATCATAATGGGCCGCTTGCGTTTGTTGGCTCGAGAGACGTTCATCAGAGTCCATTGATCTGGAAAGGTCAAAGGTCAAAGTTCCTCCGTTCAGACGGAGAGGCGAGCTCAGGGTCAATACGGCCTGATGGTGATTGAACGCATTTGAATGTGACCGTCACGCCGGAGGTCAAAGGTCACCCGGAGGCTGGGTCGACCGTCTGAGGGTCTTTATAAAGCCTCATGTGTCAGTATTGTATGACGGGCGTGATGATGTGACATCTGAGATCAAAGTACCAGAAAAACACAAGTGATCAGACTGAATTATTATGAGACGCTGCTGCACTGGATCGACTGTTCTTCCTCAGTAGATTTGTCTTATTTCCAGTACAATTATCTAAACATTCTTAAATCAAGATATATTTACTGGAGAAGCAAAATTACTTCCAAAAAAAGCAAAACTGTGTCCATCATGTTTCAGGGTTTAAATTAATTAGCTAATATATATATATATATACATATAGATAGATAGATATATAGATAGATATATATATATATACACGTGTGTGGGGGCAGTGCTGTTCCTGGAACAGCTCGTCTTCATGCTGTGATCTCAATGAGTCTTTATGAATCTACCTAATAGAGAATTATTGAGTGGGCAGAACCTCTCTCTCTCTCTCTGCTCTTCGAACCTTTTTAAACTCTCTAAGTGTCTCTTCATCTGCTCTGATTGTGAGGAATCATTTGTGTGATTCTCCTGGATGGATTTAAACAGGGTCAAATTAGTTAAAAAAAGGTCCTGAAGCTGAGAGAATCATGAAATTAGACAAAATACAGACTACAGGAACATTCAAGGAGCAGAAGATGATGTCATTCAAATCACTATCAATCAGAAACACTCTGGAAAACAGTTCAGAATGAGCTGCAGTGTGTTTACCAAGAGTTGAAAGATATGTAAGAATTCTCAAGTATTAATCGCTTTTTTATTGTCAGGGTGTGAACAGCTTGTAACGAAACTTAAAAAACGAGACCTTCCCTGACTTTCTAGGTTGTTTATGAAAGCCTGTAGACTGATTTTAAACGTGAAGGACTCGGGTCGTTTTTGCCGGGAAAATCAAAAGCATGTGACGTTTACGTTCTCGAGAGCCTCTCTTCCGTTCAATGACACATGAAACGAACGATAAATGCCTGAAGAGCCATTCTGTACTGTAACGTCAATGTGTCACGCAAAGAAAATGGATTAATTCAAACTATATACTCTCACATAACCAGATCTATGTAGTCTATACAGTCTCAAATATACTTTATAATCAAACGATCATAACAGTGTAATTTTAATTACCTCATCTGTCGACATGATGCCGGTGAATCGCTACGATCAGGTGCTTTTCTCACGCTGACATTTTTGTTGTGTGTTTATGTTGTGATTGAGAGGAAAGTCGCTGTCAGCAGGTGGACGGCTTCGGGATGTTCATTAACAGTATATGAACAGTTAACAGCCTTGAATCACGTTGTGCATTACTTGAGCACGAGTGCTGCAGTTCACTTAATGGCCACCAGTGTCACTAATAACAAGGTTTCTGAATTCTACATATAGATATAGCCTCTTTAAATAACCGTCTTTAGTTGTTCACACTGATAACCCCGCCCTAAACTCACGTGATTGGTCGAGCCAGAGTACCCTAGTGAGTTGCCTACATAGAGAGCATTATAAGGCATCATAGACATAGTGTTCCTGCAGCATCAGCACTCTTAGCTTCATATATAGAACCTTTATAGAAATTTTATGCAGCTCGTAAAAATAATTTATCACTAGAACAAGTATTATGAAATCATTTAAAGGGGTCATATAATGAAAATCTGACTTTTTCCGTGTTTAAGTGCTATAATCGGGTCACCGGTGCATCTCAACCCAGAAAACGTGAGAAAGGACAACCCAATAACCTTGTTTTGGTCAGCCTTTCTCTGCAAGCATGTGAAAAAACGAGCCGATCAGATTTCGCTCCCCTAGTGACGTAGGAAGGGGATCTTATTATTATATTACCGCCCCTTAATCTGCACGTTTCCACCCACAGCGCTGACATTTTGTTTTTGCAAGCAAGAACGGTGTACCAGTTCTAACGCCATGCCAAAAGTTCATGTTAACTGTTCTGTCGTTGGCTGCACAGAGGAGCACTGAACACTATTTAGAGTCTCGTTAGCTTGGATAGCCTGAAGTTTACCCTGGCAAGAAAAATTTTTGACTACTCACAGCATTCGTTACACACCCTGGTGTGTATGACTCTGTTTGACAAACCCTCTTCTGGAAAGGGGGCGGGAGCAGCAGCTCATTTGCATTTAAAGGGACACACACAAAAACAGTGTGTTTTTGCTCACACCCAAATAGGGGCAAATTTGACAAGCTATAATAAATGATCTGTGGGGGACTTTGAGCTGAAACTCCACAGACACATTCTGGAGACACCAGAGACTGATATTACATCTTGTGAAAGGGGCATAATAGGTCCCCTTTAAGACAATCTCCTTATATAGAACCTTTTTGGAATAAAGGGTTCCTTAAAATTGAGTCAAGAACCCTAAAGCTCTACACAGAACCCCACTGAACCATTTTTTTCTGGCACGAGTCGCTCATGAAGCCAATCCTGCAAACTAAAGACCTAGTTTTGTTATCGTTAACTAAAACTATTCAGAATTGTTGATTAAAATAAACTGAATTAAAATAGAAACAAACTGTATTGAATAAAACGCTATAGAAATAAAGCTGACTTGACAATAATAGTATATAAATAAACTAATATTGGACTAACCAGAGCAAACTGATCTCTGATCAGTCAGTGTGTTCTGAATTAGACAGCAGTCGGTCTGGATCAGATTAGCAGCTGCTCCTCAAACACCTGCAGCTCCTTCCTGTGACGGTTTGTGTATCTCGTCCTCATGTAGGTCAGATGAGTGTGTGTTCATTACTCCACATCTCTCTCTCTCTCTCACACACACACACACCTGTGTAAATGTGGTCTTTTCTCCTTATTTCTCCTCCTCCACTAGACTTGTTTCATTACTAGCACTGCCTGGACATTGTGTCTGAGGTCAAAGGTCAAGGGTCACGTCTCTGAGCTCAGCTCAGGCTCTGGCCCTTTCAAAAGTGATGAATAACCAGGAGCTGCTGGACGGGGGTCGAGACTTTCATGTCCAAAACACACACAAAGACACACATCAGAATCTCTATTTTATTTACTGCAAAAATAATGAAACGTCATTAAAACAAGATCAATTCACTTCAAGCTAAAAAAAACATCATGTTCAACTTCAAGAGGAGCGTATGTTCTGAAACAAACAAACAAACAACAACAAAATGACTTGTTTACTGAAAAATGGTTAAATATAAAGTGAGTTTGTGTTTAAAACAAGAACAAATATCTGCCAGTGGAGTCAGAAAAATAATCTTCATTCAAACTTCCTTTGGCAGATATTTGTTCTTGTTTTAAGCTCAAATTCACTTCATTTTCATATATTTTTTGCTTAATATTTTGAGTCATTTCTCTTCTCCAGTAAATGTATCTTGATTTAAGAATATTTAGATATTTGTGCTGGAAAACAAGACAGAAACACTGAGGAGGAACATCATTTTTTGCAGTGTATGTGTGCATGTGCGTTTCTGTCACTCGCGATGAGAAAATCCCTCACGTGTCGACGCCGACAGGCAGCCAGATAGACAGGATGTGATGTGTCACAGTGGACGCTGCTTCCTCTTTCCTCCCCACTTCCTCTTCTCCATCAGCAGCACAGGACGTTGGGTAACAGCGAGACCTGCGCTGCTTCCTGTCTGAGATTACAGAGACACACGGACACAGCAAACTCCTCATGTCATTTCCTGCACGGTGTTCACTTCCTCCGAGCTCAGGAACACTTCTGATTCAAGCTGCTAATAATTAACGGTTTCCCTGTTCATTAACACCAGAAATCAATTTGACAACAGCCTGATTAGAGACACACAACAGGCCTAACAGTGTTCGTAACACTCGCCTTTATTGTAGTCTTCACAATATTCCTCATTTAAATAATTAATATGCAGAATAAAGGGGGCGGGGCCTGGTTGAGTTAGTTAGTAGTGTGTTGAAACTGGCGGTCATGGTAAGGGGCGGGACATTTCCCACAACACACTGCTCCAGCCGACCAATCAGAGCACATTGTGCTTTTCAGAAGGAGGGGCTTCATAGAGACAGGAACTAAACAGAGCGTTACTGACAGACTGGGAAGAGAGGAGCTGAACAATGGAGAATATGAGGAGAACCTGTTCTAGTAGAGCCTGAAAACAACATCAAGAGCCAATCACAGACTCCAGACTGGGTCGATACGTAATATCAGACACACATTGATCTGCAGGTGTGACACTAAATCCTGCTCATTATTTGAGGGTCAGAGGAGAGCGGTGCAATTAAAGATCAACGCTTTATTACAAACCCTCAAACAGCCGGTCAGACGTCAGTATGGATCTGTTCTCTGGGGTTTAGTGCTCAAAAACACTGGTAATTACATCTGCAAACACTTTCACAGTGTAAATGAGGCTCAGTATGTTTCATTACTGGAATAATCAAGTCTCTGTTTGTTATCAATCACATTCACACTGCAAAAAATGCAGTTTTCCAGCACAAATATCTAAACATTCTTAAATCAAGATGTGCATACTAAATGTTTTGTCATAGTTATAGTTTCCTGCATTGTGATTGTTAGCATGTTTGTTTTTGTACATCATGTTCCAGAATGTCACTCATTGGTTTCTGTTTCAAATCCTCTTCAACAACAAACAGTATGACTCGAGCCGCAAGAACCCGCCGAGACCAAACCAACACACCTGCGACTGACGGATCGACACACCTGTGTGTGTTTGCGTCTGAGTAACACATCAGCAACGTCACGTGACTCAACCGCCGGCTAGACCAGACCAACATCATCACTGAAACTACCAAACAGTTTAATACACTCACAGTCATCAGGAAATGAACATGAAACTTTAAACGTTTTGTCAAGTTTAGACACGGATATTTAAAGTGAAAACAGAAAACGGCAAACATTTCTTCATCTTAATTTATTACCTAAAAAGAAATAAAAACTAAATTGCAAGCCACACAAATTTATTGCTCATGAAAAAACGTCTTCATTTTTAACACTATCCCAGCTGACAAAAATATGTTCTAAGAAACACCAACATTAAGGGAACATTCCGCAAACGTTATGAGAACGTTACTTTTGAATGTTCTCTGAAACTAGTAACATTTAAAAAATGTGAGACGAACATCAAATGTGTCATATAAATAATGTTTTTGTGCTCAACATTATTAACGACCAGAGAGATCTGAACGTATGTTACTGAAGAACGTTTGTTCATAACGTTGAGAGAACGTTCCGTTAGCTGGGATGGTTTACAATGTGACAAAAACACATGAGAAAGAAGGAAAAGTAACACAAAACCACATTGTTTCACAGTTACCACAATGTTTTATAAATTAATACAGTCGTATGAATGTGCTACACGGCTTCTGACCAGCTCAACTCTCTGAGTCCCGCTTCATGCCTTCATGATCATCACAGAAGCGCTTCTGATGCATAAACTGGACAACAAAGACCCAACAGAAGGAGACAAACGTGAGGACGAGTTCATTATGAGTGATGCATGAAAAGCAGGCGACATCAATCAGTCATCAGAGTTCAGTTCACGCTTGTTTAAAAACTGACGCCTTCCAGATTCCAGTCTGCCAGTAACAGGAAACAGACATTCAGAGAAGAGTTTTGGGGAATCCACATCGATCCAGATTATTTGCATTTGTTGTTCCTTAAAGATAAAATAAGGCCGCAGTCACGGAGATCATGTGTGCCGTCCTTTATCCGGTGTCCAGCAGAAGAAAGAAATGAGTAAGAGGTTTGTTTTAGCTTTCATAATGACAGCAATGTTTCCTTCTCTTCATTTCAGAAGTACAGTAAGTGAGAAACAGATACGTTTGCTTCTGGAAACAGTCCGTCTTATTTATTAAAAATGCTCAGATTCATCATAGAAACCACAGAATCTGAGTCCGGGCTACAAGAACATGAAAATACATGCTGCATTATGACTCTATTAAATTAATGTGTCATAGAAATAAATGGGTGAATCTCACAAAACATGTACTGGTCATATTTCACACTGAGAAACTATTTCCCCCAAAGAATGAAGACTATTTTTAGCACAATTTTTAAATAAATCTTGACTGAGAATAATGAGAATTCTACAATCAAACCAAAATTTATTCAAACACCTTGAGCATTTCATTCATTAATTCAGTTTATTCACTATAGTTTAAAAAAAAAATGGTAATAAAATATGACAAGATTTCAGAGTTAAACTGTGTCAGAAAAAAATTTATCTTAATTATGTCAGATAACACTTAAGCAAAACATGGTCACAAGTGTCTGAAGAATTTTTGGTCTCCATATATATATATATATATATATATATACATTTTTCTTTTACATATATGTTAATATTTTTTCTTTATATTAATTTATATATATATATATATATAATATATATATATATATATATATATAAAATTATACATAATTTATTTTTTTGTATTACAGTGATGAGGACTCAGGGTTTAAATGTGCTGAAAAGCAAAATTTCACACTGTTAATGGTCCTAAAACAGGCTTAATTTATTCTCTTTTATGCAAAAAATACTATCCATTTTCTTTTGATTTTGGGGTGAAATATGAGCTGTACTTGTTTTCATGAGATTTGCCCAAATCTCAAGCCAAATCTCAGCTCTCAAGGCTGAAAATAACATTCGACTGAATGTCAGACTGTCCTCTAAAACACGTATCAAAAATATTTTAATGCTCACAAGAGAAATGAACTGTGCAAAAACATCATCTAAGCGGAGTTGAACACCTGACGTGATAATGCTACATACTGCGTTTCATAACATCCATAAAGCGTACTGAGAATCATTTCAAATGCTGCAAATATGATGTTCTTCCTCAGTGTTTCTGTCTCATTTTCCAGCACAAATATCTAAACATTCTTAAATCAAGATATTGGAGAAGCAAAATGACTGAAAATATTAAGACTTGTTCACTAAAAATAATTTTGCTTCTCCAATATCTTGATTTAAGAATGTCTCTTTTCATGCACAAATAAACAGAAACACTGAGGAAGAACATCTCCACCTGTGACCACCATGAATGCCCATAAAGCGGCTCCTGAAGTGTTTCACAGCTTCTGCTTCATAGTCGGACATTAATGCCCATGTTTTGTCCTGAGGCCGTTCAAGCAGCACATTTTCATCCTTTCGTTCGGCTCAAGCCACAACAAACTCTGTGTTCATGTCCGACGGCATGTCGGGTTTCCAGACCGGCTCCTCAAAGTCCAGGTCCAGGGATCCGTCGCTGGACAGGCTGCTGTTGCTGTGGCTGCGCGCGGCCTTGCGTTCGGTCAGCCAGTGATACGGGCCGCGCGTGTCCCTCCTGGCCTTCCGTCGGAGCCGCCGCTGCCGCAGTAAGAGCCGCAGCTGCTCCACTTTACACCGCGTGGCCTTGTTCTCCGTCTGCCGCAGACGCTCGCCTGACACACACAGAGAGACACAACATCACCACCATGAACTAAAGAAATGAGCTTCTTCCTCAGTGTTTCAGCATACATTTACTGGAGAAGCAAAATGACTGAAGATATTAAGTAAGAAATGTATCAAAATGAAGCGAGTTTGTGTTTAAATCAAGAATATAGAATATCTGCCAATGGAGTCAGAAAAATAATCTTGTTTTCTCCATTGGCAGATATTTGTTCTTGTTTTAAACACAAACTCACTTCATTTTGAGACAATGATGACACTAAAGTAATGCTCTTGTTGACTTCAATCCTTTACACAGATATGATAATGCTGACATTTACACTAAAAGAGAGAACGTTATGTTAATAAACAACTTTGTTAGTCAAATACAGTTATTTACATATAAAAACACCTGTTATTCATGATTAAGTAGTGTCATATTTAATGGAAACGTATTTTATGTGAGGCAAAAGAAGTTTTAGTTAAATAGTTTAGTTTCGTTTAATAACTGTGGATCAGAACATCCGGACACGTTACAGTGAAGAGAACAGGCTTTGTTTACTTTCTGCATTGATCATCTGTTTTCTGTTCCCATCAGGGCCGGATTTAACTCTTCTTGTGACGCAGGCAAAATATATTTATTATTTCTCCTCATTGTAATTGGGCCTCTCTGGACGTGCCTAGACTGCCTTAGGATAAATCCGGCCCTGATCCTGTGAAAACCTGTGGTTCCTCGAGGTCTGATCTTTCCAGATCTGCTGACCCTGAGCTGCACATGAATCATTGATGCTTCATCAGCATGTTTCCACTGCGCACACACACACACACACACACACTTGCATGCGCACACACACACGCATGCATGCACGCACGCGCGCTCATGCACACAAAACACACACTGTCACACACACCCACACACTGTTATCTCTTCACATGTCTTTCCAACATACAGACTGCATGAATTATTCAGCTTTGCTCAGGCACACTTGGGCCTTCAGGGGCCTCCAAGAGAGTGTGTGTGTGTGTGTGTGTGTGTGTGTGTGTGTGTGTGTGTGTGTGTGTGTGTGTGTGTGTGTGTGTGTGTGTGTGTGTGTGTGTGTGTGTGTGTGTGTGTGTGTGTGTGTGTGTGTGTGTGTGTGTGTGTGTGTAAGGCCAGTGGTTGCTGGTTAATGTTCACTAACGAGGTCGTGACCCTCTGAAAGCTCGGCGTGACCCCTCAGCGTGACCCCACATCTCTTTCAGAGCTCAGAGAACAGAGACACAAGAAACAAAACAGAGCAGCATCTGAAAGCAGCAAAGCCGTGTTGATGAGCACATGACGGGCCGTAACCGCGGCAAAATGCCATTTTAGTCAGATAATTATATTTTAAGAAGTTATTCTTAGATCGAAGACATCAGTCTTCAGTATTAGAGGTGTGGTTTCGGGTTTCATGAAGCAGATTAGAGTCAGTTTGATCTGATGTGCTGAATTTCGCAGAATGAGACACAAATGACCAAACACACACTGCTCAATGAATCAGAGGAGAAAATGAGAAGTGTGTGAAGTTAGAAAAGACTCAGAGTCAGAAAACATGACTTCCTCTTCCACGCACGCACACAAACACGCACACACTCTAAGTTTAGTCTTCCGATGTTTTAATGTTTTGATCTTCCCTCATATTTAAATCATCACGTCTTGACTCTGAAGAGCAACACTCACCGGAGGGCCTGCGCAGGTGTCTGTGCTGCTGCCCGTCTGAGGTAGGTGAGGGTGGAGGTGAACAGGGCGCGGCCGGAGGGCAGGGCGTCTGGCAGCGCAGGTGCGCCAGGGTCGGGGGGGTTCCCTGGTAATGTCGCGTGGCGCTCAAGAGGTCGTTGAGGATCTGGAGGATGGTGGTGATGTCACGGCGAGGACGCCCGCTGCCGTCCTGACAGTTTGGGTGTAAAGTACCTGTGGAGGGAGAGGTCAAGATAAGGTCAAGACGAGCCGGCTTGAATCTGGGTTATTATCAATAACTAAAACTAACCATAAAATATATTTTCATTGTTTGATATAAAATAAACATTAACTGAAAGAAATGGTTCGCTTATTGACTGTGCTGTGATTAGATAATTGATTATATGGTTGAATTTTATGATTCACATTCAGCATTGTGTTTCTCTGCTGTCTGTGACACATTAGAACACACACACACACTCACATACTCGCACTCACACTCACACACACATACTCACACACACTCTTGCACTCACACTTGCACTCACAATCACATACTCACACACTCGCAGTCACACACTCGCACACACTCACATACTCGCACACACTCACATACTCGCACACACTCACATACTCTCACATACTCGCACACACTCACATACTCGCACACACTCACACACTCGCACACACTCACACACTCGCACACACGCACACTCGCACACTCGCACACTCGCACACTCACACACTCGCACACTCGCAGTCACATACTCACACACTCGCAGTCACATACTCACACACTCACATACTCACACACTCACACACTCACATACTCACACACTCACACACTCACATACTCACACACTCACACACTCACACACTCACATACTCACACACTCACACACTCACACACTCACACACACTCACACACTCACACACTCACACACTCGCAGTCACATACTCACACAGTCACACACTCACACACTCGCAGTCACATACTCACATACTCAGTCACATACTCACACACTCACACACTCGCAGTCACATACTCACACAGTCACACACTCACGCACTCATGCACTCACACACTCGCAGTCACATACTCACACTCACATACTCACACACACACTTGCACTCACACACTCAGTCACATACTCATACACTCACACACTCACTCGCAGTCACATACTCACACACACACTCACATACTCGCAGTCACATACTCACACACACACTTGCACTCACACACTCACAGTCACATACTCACACACTCACATACTCACACACTCGCAGTCACACTCAAATACTCACACACACAGACACACACACACAGACACACATACTGAAGTGATGCATTACCTGAGAAGGTCCCTGAGAAAACTCCAGGCGCATGGTTGACGAGGCTCTCGATGACGGCGCCCGGTTTGCATCGCTGTCTGGGGCTCTGAGTGCTGTCTTCAGCCTAACACACACACACACATCAGAAAACTGAATACAGCAGAGCTGACTACAGTGAACATACAGAGTCTGGTCTGGATTGTTGTTTCATATTTTATTAATTTTGCAACATGAACACTGTTATTACTGTGTAATAACTGTCAGTCTCCTACACAGTTGACATTGTAAACACAGTGAACTACATCAGACCGGCAACTTATTATTGGCCAGCTCCTGCGTCAGCATCACACACATACGTCGTGCTGATCACGTGATCAGCGTCAGCCAATACCGAGCTGCCGTTCTGACGCAGAACACAGAAGCCTTCACTGTGTTTACAACATCCACGGTGTAGCAGAATGACAGGGAAGAGAAGAGATTGTTGAATAAAGTCGTTATTCTTGTTTTGTTTTTGTGCACAAAATGTATTCTTACGCTTCATAACATTAAGGTTGAACCACTGCAGTCACATGACTGTTTTAATGATGTCTTTAGTACCTTTCTGTACCTTGAATGTGGTAATTACATTGCTTTCTATGGGAGATCAGAAACCTCTCTGATTTCATCAAAAATATCTTAATTTGTGTTCTGAAGATGAACGAAGGTCTTAACATGAAAGACTGAAGCAGCTCTACCTGAAATCGGGGCGGGGCCAGGGCGGGGCTTTGACCACAGTGGGTGTGGCTAACAGGCGGTGAGGGAGGGGCGGGGCCCGTGGAGTGTTGTGCGTCCGGTTGGTGGATGTGGTTGGTGCCCGCAGGACCCCTGGAGACGGACGGCTGCCCTACAGACTGCTGAGCTGCCAGCTGGAGCTGCACAAACATCATGTGATCGCCCACACGCAGGGCAAGGGTCAACGGGGACCGTCCTGACAGGAAGTCACTAACCTGGACACAAAACGAAATGATAAACAGACGTTAATGAGACTTGCATGTTTAGTTAGTTAAAACATTAACAGCCCATTTATTGAACATTCATCCTCTGACTCCAATCACACCCGTACAGCGACTGACGCCATCACTGCAAAACTTTAGAAGAACAACTTCCTGATATTAATTATACCACAAACCAGACAATAATGAGATCACAACTGAAACTGAGTGAGAAAGAGAACTGTTTCGATATTCCAAAAATGTAGTATTCAATATTATACTAATGGATTGCTTCACCTTTGTCCAGCACTGAAATTGGAAATGCATATTATATATATATATTATATATATATATATATATATATATATATATATATATATATATATATATATATATATGTGAATGAAAGAATGTATAAATTAATAATAAAGTGAATAAATAAATGAATAAATAAAATAAATAAATGAACAAATGAAAAATAATTAATAAACAAAAAAATAAATTAATAACTAACTAAATAAATAAACAACTGATAAAAAAAATAAAACAATAATTGAATAACTGAATGAATAAATGAATAAAAATAATGTGAAAAAAATAAATAAATTAATTAATTAATTATTTAAAAAAAAAATATATGAAAAAATTGAATAAATAAAAAATTAATGACTTAGTAAATAAACAAATAAATAAATACATGAATAAATGAATAAACAACTGTTTTAATAAAGAAATAAATGAATAAAAAATAAAAAGATAGATAATAGAAAATAATAGAAAAATAAATAAAAATTAATTAATTAATTAATAAAGTAAGTAAATAACTGAATGAATAAATAAATAACTGAAAAAATGAATAAATACATAAAAAATGAATAAATTAATAAATTAATGAATGACTCAATAAATAAATATCTAAGTGTGTGACAGTATCAGTACAGTACAACTAAAACCAGATATCTACAGTGCTGAGGTTTCACACACATCGCCCAAACCACAAAAACAGAAGGGCGAGCGTCTCCTGTAGTTTTAGAGACCCGTGCAGAATTCACTCGCCTTCAGATGAGATGAAGGTACAGGCGAGGGAAGCCTGAATGAGTAACAATCTCCTCCACTACCGTCACTCATCGCACTCGCCTTCAAGCTCATTTAAATAATTTATGCACAAAATTAAAGGAGCGGGGCCTGGTTGAGTTAGTTAGTAGGGTGTTGAAACTGGCGGTTATGGTAAGGGGCGGGACATTTCCTAAACACCAATCACAACACACCGCTCCAGCCGACCAATCAGAGCACATTGTGCTTTTCAGAAGGAGGGGCTTCATAGAGACAGGAACTAAACAGAGCGTTACTGACAGACTGGGAAGAGAGGAGCTGAACAATGGAGAATATGAGGAGAACCTGTTCTAGTAGAGCCCAAAAACAAGACTTTGTAAAAGGGCATAACAGCTCCCCTTTAAAGGTTGCGTGTTGGTGTGTTGGGCTCAGTAACTGGAGTGGGCATGTGACCTTCCTTTGGCGTGACGGCTTCAGTCTCAGATATCAGTCACCGGTGTGGGTGAAGCAAGCAGCAGAGCAGTCTTGGAAACTCACAACTTTTTGTTGGTTACCTCCAGTGCATTCGCAATTCTCAGAAATTGTGGGTTGGTACTTTGTAACGCGGTGCGACGCGACTCATGCATCGCAACAAAAATCTAAACATTCTTAAATCAAGATACATTTACTGAAGAAGCAAAATAACTGAAGATATTAAGACTTATTCAATGAACAAAGCATCAAAATTAGGTGAGTTTGATTAAAGCAAGAACAAATATCTGCCAGTGGAGTCAAAATAAAATAAACTTGCATACAAGTAAACAACATTTTGACCCCTTTTCATCTTCAGTCATTTTGCTTCTCTAGTAAAGAGTAGTAAAATGAACATCTTTTTTAAAAAGGCGGAGAAACCCATTTCCAATTTAGTTTGACTGTCACCACTTTATAAAGTAAAATGCTGACGTAAGAAGTGCTACTAAAGGCATTTTGTGACATTAATCTGGACATTCACAGATTTACACAATGACTGCGCACTGAAGAACATTTGGAAATCAGTGAATTAGGAGGAAACACCCAAGAAACTCTCTATTACAAGAACCTCCGAGTGTGGCAATAGGACACTGGTTTAAAGCGGTTTACATAACATCAGACCGGCTGGTATGCAGATGGGAGAGTATGATACAAGCGCAAAGAGGCGGAGACGAACTCAAAACACTCCTGACTCACAGGAACTCCTGCACGAGGGGGAAAACGAGTGAAATGGCAGACAGAGATGAAGCAGCGCTGGAGGCTCGAGTGTGTTTGTGCCCCAGTCAGACCGAGAAAGAGCAAACGACAAAACCTTCTTCTCAGAAAATACTCAAGGTCATTGAGAGTCAGTTCTGATTCCATTTAAAGAGCATTTCCATGTTTCTCCAAGGATTAGTTCACTTCAGAATTCAGATTTCAAACATTCTTAAATCAAGATACATTTACTGGAGAAGAGAAATGACTGAAGATATTAAAGGATTAGTTCACTTCAGAATGAAAATGTCCTGATAATTTACTCACCTCCATGTCATCCAAGATGTTCATGTCTTTCTTTCTTCAGTCGAAAAGATATTAAGGAAAACATTCCAGGATTTTTCTCCATATAGTGGACTTCACTGGGGTTCAACGGGTTGAAGGTCCAAATGTCAGTTTCAGTGCAGCTTCAAAGAGCTCTACATGATCCCAGACGAGGAATAAGAGTCTTATCTAGAGAAACCATTGGACATTTTCTAAAAAATAAAAAAAAAAGATATACTTTTTAACCACAAACGCTCGTCTTGCACTGCTCTGTGATGCTCCACGCATTACGTAATCACGTTGGAAAGGTCACGCATGACGGAGGCAGAAGTACCGATCCAGTGTCTACAAAGCGAACGTCAAAGACTAAATCAAACGGCCTTTATAAAAAAAAAAAAAAAAAAAAAAAAAAAAAAAAAAAAAAAAGGTAAAACAATGATGACGGACGATTTTGAAGTTGGAGGAGAAAATGAGATGGAGTTTTTCCGCCTATGTCACGCGTGACCTTTCCAACGTGATTACGTCATGTGTGGTGCATCAGAGAGCAGTGACGAGCATTTGTGGTTAAAAAGTATATCTTTTTTTTTTTTTAATATATAAAATGGCCGATGGTTTCTCTAGATAAGACTCTTATTCCTCGTCTGGGATCATGTAGAGCTCTTTGAAGCTGCACTGAAACTGACATTTGGACCTTCAACCCGTTGAACCCCAGTGAAGTCCACTATATGGAGAAAAATCCTGGAATGTTTTCCTTAATTTCTTTTCGACTGAAGAAAGACAGACATAAACATCTTGGATGACATGGGGGTGAGTAAATTACCAGGACATTTTCATTCTGAAGTGAACTAATCCTTTAATATCTTCAGTCATTTCTCTTCTCCAGTAAATGTATCTTGATTTAAGAATGTTTAGATATTTGTGCTGGAATACATTTTTTGCAGTGTGAGCCTGTGAAACACAGAATTCCTGAAGTGTGAGTGTATGTGATGTGAATGAATGAATCGCTCACGATCATCAGGAACGAGCGAGTCACGACACTGAGTCACTGACCACTTCAATCACAAAGACAGGCAGCAAATGAGAGGCTGGAGAGATCACGATTCACGATCATAATCATGCAAAACGGCTTCGGCGTGTTTAAAACACATCTCGATCTCTCGACAGCAGACAGACCCACAAACACTCACATAACACCCATTAAAGTCAACATAAATCATGTTTTTAAATATTTACACTGCCTCTTCCTGCTCTTATTATTATGCACATTAAATCCCTCTTATTTTTCAAGCACCTGTCATACACTCTTAAATAGGACCTGTTATGTTTTTGTTCTCTACTAGAACAGTTTGATTATTTTCCTCATATTCTCCATTGTTCAGCTCCTCTCTTCCCAGTCTGTCAGTAACGCTCTGTTTAGTTCCTGTCTCTATGAAGCCCCTCCTTCTGAAAAGCACAATGTGCTCTGATTGGTCGACTGGAGCGTGTCTAGGGAAATGTCCCGCCCCTTACCATAACAGAACATCCTGATTGAACTGGAAATACATTTTTGAGTTTAAAAATAGTCTTTAAAAATGACTGTAAACAAAGCGGAAGCTTTCAGACGGCCTCTGGTTTATTCCTGAAACAACAAAAAACCCCACGGTTCACACGGTTAGGACTGTCGGTAAACATATTCTTTATCTGCACTGATAGCTGCACATACTGGCATCTGAGGTTAATTAACATCAAGCTTCGGAGATCAATGGAAGAGTTGAGCATCTTCTGTTGTTCTGCGATCTGTCTGAAGTGAATGGCTCGCATTAGGAATACGCGCCTGCAGCTCTATTGATCCGCTCCCTCACTGCACTACGCTATTAAGAGCAAATGATTTCCAATGATGCTGAATGGAAAGGCCAGAGATTCCCCTGACAGGAAGACGAGAGCAAGACGATGCAGGAGAGAGAAATAACAATGAGTGATAAACTGACCTGCAGAGAAACAGAACTACACTGCAAAACATGATGTTCCTCCTCAGTGTTTCTGTCTTGTTTTCCAGCACAAATATCTAAACATTCTTAAATCAAGATACATTTACTGGAGAAGAGAAATGACTGAAGATATTAAGACTATCTGCCAATGGAGTCAGAAAAATAAACTTAATTCAAAGGGAAAACAATATTATTTTTCTGACCCCACTGGTAGATATTTGTTCTTTTTGTAAAGGGGTGGTTGATTATGACTTTTTTAACTTTAGTTAGTGTGTAATGTTGCCGTTTGATCATAAACAACATCTGCAAAGTTACGACGCTCAAAGTTCAATGCAAAGGAGATATTTTCTTTTACAGAAATCACTTTTTAAGGACTACAACAAACGGCTGGTAGGAACTACAATGAGCTTCTTCCTGGGTTGGTGACATCACTAACCCTAACATTTACATAAACCCCGCCCCCGAGAACATGAACCCCACCATGTTGGGCTGCTTTAGAGAAGAGGAAGAGTTGTTGTAGTAGAGTGTTGTTGTCATGCCGTCATTTTACGCCGGACTGCTTCACAAACGAGGGTCAATTCAACACAAAAGATTAACATGACGGCACATGCTAGTGGATGAGTTGAATCAACTCCACAGCAACTACATAAATTTATCCACTAACCATTCAGAAACGTCTAAAAGTTGTAACTTCTTCCTGAGTCTCTCCATCAGTGTCGACTCCGGTTTGAACAATGTAAGGCTGAACACCGTTACTGACAATCCTTATTTTGGCTGCGTGAGATTCTCCAGCTTTGTTGTTGTTGAGCTGTTAAAGCTCCGCCCTCTTCTGGAAAGGGGGCAGGAGCAGCAGCTCATTTGCATTTAAAGGGACACACACAAAACAGCGTGTTTTTGCTCACACCCAAATAGGGGCAAATTTGACAAGCTATAATAAATGATCTGTGGGGTATTTTGAGCTGAAACTTCACAGACACATTCTGGAGACACCAGAGACTTATATTACATCTAGTGAAAAGGGCATTAAAGGTCTGCTTTAATCATGCACTCACTTCATTTTACTAGACCTGCTTCATTCAGAAAATATCAGAGTGAGAGAGAGAGTGAACACTCTCAAATCTGCGTCACGTCTGACAAAAATAAACTTCCCGAAGCACCACCTACACACACTCACACACACACACTCACACACACACACTCACACACACACACTCACACACACACACACTCACACACACACACACTCACACACACACACTCTCACACACACACTCTCACACACACACTCTCACACACACACAGACACACAAAACAGTGTGTAGACAACAGAAGCTGTCGGAGGTTCAGTCGAGGGCTGTTCTAACTCACTTCACAGGAGGATTTCCAGGTTAAAAATACCTACAGCTTCACCAACCACATCTTACAGCAGATAATGGCACTCGCTCACAACACTGCATCTACTGCACAGACGCTGCACGCTTGCGTCACACACACACTGCAAAAAACTCTGTTCTTCCTCAGTATTTCTGTCTTGTTTTCCAGCACAAATATCTAAACATTCTTAAATCAAGATACATTTACTGGAGAAGAGAAATGACTTAATGTATCTTGATTTAAGAATGTTTAGATATTTGTGCAAAAATACTGAGGAAGAAAATCATGGCAACATTTTACTTAAAGCCTTTATGTATAATAAATTATAAAGGTATTCATAATGCACATTAAAATGCACTATATCATTTCATAAATAACTGTAAAATGCATTATAATATTTGCAGAATCCTTGTTAGATCTGAATTTGGTTGTTTGTTGTGTGTTTTAATGCATTATACTTTCTAAAGATGTAAGAATTAATAGAGAAGTTTTATAACTGTGCTTACGGTTATTCATGAAACCAATATAAGGTGCATTACAAGGCATAATTAATGCATTAAAAATACTTTTATAATGCATTATGTTTAAAGGCTTCAAGTAAAGCGTTCCTGCATGTTCCTCATAGAGGTAAATAGTGACACAGACTGCAGAGAGAGGTTATAATAAGAGTTCAACATGAGTCTGTTCTAGGAAATCATTTATCATACTTGAGTGTTTCTCTCCAAGATTAACCACACACACACACACACACACAAACTGAGGCTGAACTGACATCAAACAGCTCTGCATAGCCAAAATGACGCACAGACCCGCTGATGGGGCGGAGCACACACACACTCATACACACACATATATATATACATGTACGCACATGTGGTTTCACAGATGAATCTGCTACATGAAGGGTCTTAAACGGAAGACTCTTAAAAACCTTCAAATGTTAATGATCTGTTTAACAAAATGTTATGAAGACTATCTCATATTGGAGTTTTGTAAAACGCGCGACCTGCTGTGAGATTTGCATACATGCAAATACAGCAAAACACAGAACAACATTCATGAAGAGCAGCAGCCTGTTGAGAATCCATCCTGCAGTTTACCGCTTGTTCTCAATGAGCATGAGTGTATTTGTATACAAGCGTGGGCGTATTTCACTAGTTATATTCAGCTGCTGGTGGGAAATGCGAACTCATTAGAATAGTCATTGTGTGAGTTCTTGTGAATGAGTGTGTGCTGGTAGAAGAGGAAGTGTTCGACCGCAGCGAGAGCTTCACCTGCGCATCTGTGAGACTCTCCAGCGCCTGCAGGACCGACTGCTCCGGCCGCCACGACTGCGACTGCAAACACACAACAACAACAACAACATCACAAACTGAGCAGGTCTTCATGACAGTGGCCAAAAGAGTTTACTTTGCACTTTAGTTTACAATGAACTGATGCTACTGAACTGAATTGAATCCACATTAAACAGAATTGAGCTGAATAAATGACACTGTTTATATTTAATTTGATTCATAATTGATGAAATTTCCAACATCAACAGTTATTGAACAGAACTGAATCAACACTGAACAGAATTGAGCTGAATAAATGGAAATAGTGAAATTGATTCATAATTGATAAAATTTCCAAAATCAACAGTTATTGAACTGAATTGAATCAAAATCAAAATAAATTGAGCTGAAAAATGACACCATTTATAATGAATTTGATTCATAATTGATGAAATTTTCAGCATCAACAGTTATTGAACTGAATTGAATCAACATTGAACTGAATCAATTTGAATGAATGACACCATTTATATTGAATTTGATTCATAATTGATGAAATTTGCAACATCAAGTTATTGAACAGAATTGAATCAACACTAAACAGAATCAAGCTGAATAAATGACACTATTTGAATTGAATTTGAATAATTGATGAAATTTCCAAAATCAAGAGTTATTGAACTGAATTAACACTGAATTGAATCAAGCTGAAAAATGACACTATTGAAACTGAATTTGATTCATAATTGATGAAATTTCCAACATCAACAGTGTTGAACTGAATTGAATCATCACTGAATATGAATTAAGCTGAATAATGACACTATTAGAGTTGACCACAGCTGAATTGAACTCATTTCATAACTGTTGAACTTTACACAGTAATTGAACTGAACTGAATTGTGCTGAATAATGAAGAGGTGAATTTGTCTCATATTTGATAATGTTTGCATCACCGATTCTGTTTATTACTGTGAAGCTGCTTTAAAACTATCTGTACTGTATAAAGCGCTGTAGAAATAAAGCTGACTCGACTTCACAGTTTGTGATTCCAAAGTCTATTTTGGTATCATGAGGTCTTTAAATGTGAAAATGCTATAAAAGCGTGTCATTTATGAGGAGGAGGAGGTGTTATTTACCATCAGTCCGGCTTCAACGGTGGGCATCAGCGTCAGTTTGCTTCCGTCAACCACACCGAAATCCAGCAGTTTTCCTGAGCTTAACCTCCTGGAGACGGAGAACACAATCACTGACATTTCCCATCATGCACCAGACAGACGCATCAAGACATTATTTTCCTGTTTATAACTGTGAAGCTGCTTTGAAACAATCTGTACTGCATGAAGCTACTTGAAATGTTCAATGCTGATTCAAGAAGAATCAATGCACCTCTCCAGTAAAACAATCCACATGATTCTGTCAGAATCTGGAATCAATCCTACAGGATCCACACTGGAATACTTACAGGATTCCAGCTTAATAACACAACTAGAACAGTTGATGGTGTTCTGATCTAGATTACTCAAAGAACCAAATGAAGCAAACCCAAAAATCCTGTAGGAATCTCAATTGATCCGATTGTTACTCAAGGGCGTAGATTTGGTTTAAAGTGTTTTATCAGAGTCCTTGTGAAAATTTGTTTTGCAAAATGCATTTTTGTGGCAAACCACACATGCAAAGTTGATTACTGCAATGAATTAATATTTAACATAATTCCTTGTTTGCATAGAATACACTGGTATGAAGTATTTGTATATTATATTTAAGCATCTTTTCTACTTCAAAACATTTCCTTCTATTGAAAATGTTTATTATCTGCTCGTTTTATCAGGCTCTTAATGATTCATGTCATATTTTTGGATATCTGAAAGCCAGGTATCTCCTGATATTAATCATCATTAGAACAGAACACATTTTAGATGAAAGTATCTTGATCAATTATTCATGAAGGTCCAGAGTAAAGCTTCTTCTAAATCTTTAGATGATTGACGTTTTATGGTGGTAAATTCTCTTTAGTAATCACATGAGTTGCACAATTTATCATCGGCTTCAAGCAAATCTTATCACACCTTTGGTGTGTGTTGGTGATTTACTCATGACAAATGAAATAAACCGGCTTCAGTCATGCTGCGAGACCCCCGTTAAAGCTGTGAGCGCGTGGAATATATAATTAAATAACAACATGGTATAAAAATTAGGGGTTGCACTTGCTAGTCTTGGTTATTATAACCTAGCTTCCCCATCCCGAACTACGCCCCTGTTGTTAGGCTACTTGATCCCGTTAGGAACTGATTCCAAATCAAGACAGAAATCCCACTCGGGATCAGATGAGCGGCGCGTCCCGGACTCACGCGTCTCGGTGCAGCAGCAGCAGTCTGTCTTTGGGAACCCGGAGTTTCTCCGCCAGTCTCCTCTTCAGCCCGTCCACGGTCTCCTCCGGGGGAACGGACAGCTCAAATCGGGTTCCTGTCGTAGAGTTGATCGATACCTTCATGGATGTGTCGCTGTGGAGGAGATCCGGACACCGGGACCTGCTGCAGCTCCGCGCCTCGGTGTTCCGCTCCATCCGATAATCCCGTAAAAAACGTAATATTCCTTCCACGTCGGTGCTGCTGTGTTTTCGGGATGTCTTCGTCACAAAAGTCTCGCGCTGCAACAGTAACGGCACAGAAAGATGCGAGAAAAGTCAATATCAACAGGCCATTAGGATCCAAATATTTATACGGAAAAGTGCCTGGTTTTCCGCTCGTAACGCAGCTCTTTATTCAATAAGCCTAAGCCGATTGCTCGGTCTGCGGTGTGTGCAGCGATACTGCCGCTGCTGCTACATTTGTTGCAACTCCGCAGCTTACAGATCCCGCCCACTACCGCAAACAACCAATAGCGTTAGCGCATACGCTTCCCTTCTACGTGCCAGCCAATCAGCTGTCCGCTCGTACACCCACATGTACGCAGCGCTCCGCCCACCCTCCCTCCCTCTCCTATGCGAAGATGATCAATCAGTGTCAGCGCAGCGATCATTCATAACAGTTCAGCATTTCATTAAATAATTCAAACATTCTCTTATTCTTGGATTGTAATTTGACTGGATTGGACACTGTAATTGATAACATGATCAAATTATCACCTCCTACATACATACACATAAATATACACAAAGATATATACACATACATACTGTATATATATATATATATATATATATATATATATATATATATATATATATATATATATATATATGTAGCCTTTCTTTCTTTCAGTAATATTTATTAGGGCTGGGTTCATTTTAATGAACCAATATCACTATATACATACATACATACATACACACACACACACACACATGTATATATATATATATATACACACTACCAGTCAAAAGTTTGGATGCGGTAAGATTTTTAATGTTTTTAAAAGAAGTTTGGTCTGCTCACCAAGGCTGCATTTATTTAATTAAAAATACAGTAAAAACAGTAATATTGTGAAATATTATTACAATTTAAAATAACTGTTTTCTGTTTGAATATATTTTATAAAGTAATTTATTCCTGTGATCAAAGCTGAATTTTCAGTCTTCAGTGTCACATGATCCTTCAGAAATCATTCTAATATGATGATCTGCTGCTCAAGAAACATTTATTGTGTACAATATTTATTTTTCAGGATTCTTTGATGAATATAAAGTTCAAAAGAACAGCATTTATTTGAAATATAATCTTTTGTAACATTATAAATGTCTTTACTGTCACTTTTGATCGATTTAATGCATCCTTGCTGAATAAATTTCTTTAATTTCTTTAAAAAAAAATAAAAATAAAAATTCTTACTGACCCCAAACTTTTGAACGGTAGTGTATAATGTCACAAAAGCTTTGTGTTTCAGATAAATGCTGTTGTGCCTGATATATATTAAAAAGAATCAATATTGAATCGAAGGTCTAGTTACTCAAGGGTTGCATGTACAGGGTGAAAAGCAACGGTCCGAGTACTGAGCCTTGTGGTACTCCATACTTGTGATTGATACGACATCTCTTCATTTACTGCTACTGCTAACTGGTAACGGTCAGATAAGCATGATTTGAACCATGCCAATGCAATTTCACTAATTCCAACACAATTTTATATATTCAGCAATATTATTGATATGACTGTACTGATGCTGCTGTATGAGAACGAAACTGAGCTGGACGATGACATCATTTTTTGCAGAACTGCTTTATAGATTAAAGGAACTGAATAATTGATGATCTTTACAACAGATAAACTGGCTCCGGCTGAAAAACAGCCGAAATGGATCATTTTCCTGTTTATCACTGTAAAGCTGCTTTGAATCAATCTGTATTGTATAAAGCGCCACAGACTTGATTGAATGAAGATCGGAATTGAATCAAAAGCTTGTAAATCGCTAATGTTGCCTTGCATTTGAACTGTACTGAATAGTTATGAAGTTCTGTGATGAAGAGGATGTGTTACTATGAATCCTTCCACTCGACGAACCCTGATCTGTAGATACTGTGGTCTGTCAAACAGGCCCGATGAGTTAGTAATGTGTTTGACTGCATTATCAGCAGTTCAGAGAGTAAAGCAGGTTTTTATGTGATATCTGGACACAGCCAGCAAGAACATGATGAATCATCACGTCCCATGATGCCCTGTTTACCCATCAAGTGTCACTCCTTTGCTGTATTATTTGTCAGGTGTGACTCAAGATCACTTCCTTCTTTTTCCAAAGTGCCGCAGTGTTTGAGAATTTGCCAAAGTTATTCTTCACATCACTTCATATCTGTAGCGTGTCTGTTCAAGGTTACGGGAGGAGTTTGCTCAAAAACTCAAGCGCTCCGTGCCAAAACGGCTCCGAAAGGAATGTAGAACATTTATGCAAGTGGAATTCCCAGCCCTGTTCCTGAAACAGAACATTCCGATAGCATGATGCGTTTTGTTTTATGATTGTTTTACAATCCATGCCAGGGTGTATTATGCAAAGGTTACAGTAATACGGGTTACTCATGGGTTAGTCAGGATGTGTGTAAAACACGTTGTGATTGTTTTGATGAGCCACAATACGGATCACTGACTGTCACTTTGAGGGTCACACTAATCACATCCGTCCCAACTGACAGGGAACGTTCTCTGAACGTTGTGGCAAGGTTCTCTCAAAGTTAAGAACAAATGCTCTTCCAGTAACATTAGAACGTTTAGCATAATAATGCTCTCAAAATGTTAACACAAAAACATTATTTATGCATCACTCATAGAATGTTTTTTTTTTTAACCTTTTTGTTCTTCTAATGTTTTTTAGCTGGGATTTAAAGGCTTTAAGCCATTAGAAGAACAAAAAGGTTAAAAAAAACTTTCTATGGAGCAGTTCAACAAAATAATTGTGAGTCATTTCCTCACACTCATGTCTTCTCAAACCTGTGTGCTGTTATCTGCTGAACACAAAAGGAAGATTGTTCACGCAACTCTTTTCAACACGTCAACAGTTTAGCGATCACACCTGTCACGCTCCAGAAGGACTAAATGAGCCATATATAGGCTCTGTAAAAAATAATTAGTTCAGTTGTTACGTAACATTTTAGTAGAAATTGTGATACATTGATGAAAAGAACAGCATTTATTTGAAACAGAAGTTTTGTAACATTATAAATGACTTTACTGTCACTTTTGATCAATTTAATACTATTTCAGTATTTCAGAATTCTGTTTAATTCGACGTGTTTCTTTGTTATGATTTCTGAAATTTACTAGCATTTTCTGAGTGAGAATAGTTTCAAACTGAATCCTGCAGCAATTAAATTCACGATACTTTTATGGTGTTTTGTCTTTTTTGGAGCTCGACAGTCATAGTCGAAGATAAGCAAAATATCTAAAGACATCAAATGCATCTATAATCATCTTCATGTATAGACACGCTTAAAAAAACATGGTTCTATATAGAACTCTAGGATTCTTGACTCAATTTTTAATGCCAAAAAGGTTCTATTTATGGAGAAATGTCTTGCATAATACTTTCATGTTTAATAGGTTATTTTGATTTTTTCTAGTGATAAAGTTAATTAGGAGCTGTTTAGTTCATAACATGTAACCAAAATAAAAATATTATGAATTAACACAAAATCCATAAAATGATCCCATGATGGGAAGCCCTAATAGGTTCCGTATATGAAGCGTCTGACGGAACCCTTTAAGCTTCCATATAGAACTGTGATTCAGCTCAGAGAATTCATGCTGAAGATGAAGACGGATCAGTATATCAGGCCTGTGATTCTTTCACAGACACTATTAATACAGCCTTCATCAGTCAGTGCTGCGCTTGCAGGTGCTGCATTATTGTAATGCAATCACTGCCGGAGAAGGTCAGTGTGTGTGTGTGTGTGTGTGTTAGGCAGGATTCTGTGGAGGAGTTTGCCAGAACCGTGACGTCAGAGAGCATATCAGCAGAGACACGCCACTGTATTCCCTATCGCAGGACTAAAATAGCGCTGCGCCTCCCCTTCCCTTCCTGCGTCACTCTATTCCCGGCCCACATCCACCTCCTCATCGCTCCCACATGGCTTTCTGTCCAGCTTTCCTCATGTGATTCTCCCTGATATTTGACAACAAACTCTCAGTTCTGCACATGATGCATCTCATATCTCTCTGTCTTCATCTGCAAACACAAATAGTGCTCCGGTACGGTTATTTTAATATCTAAATATTCTTAATTCAAGAAACATTTGCTGGAGAAGCAAAATGACTGCAGATATTAGGTCTTGTTTCCTGAACAAATATCTGCCAATGGAGTCAGAAAAATACTCTTGTTTTTCCTTTGAATTAAATTTATTTTTCTGACTCCACTGGCAGTTCTTGTTTGAAGCAAAAACTCTCTTCATTTTGATTTTTAGTTTCATTTTTAGTCATTTCTCTTCTCCAGTAAATGTATCTTGATTTAAGAATGTTTAGATATTTGTGCTGGAAAACAAGACAGAAACACTGAGGAGGAACAGAGTTTTTTGAAGTAGTTTGTAGTCTGAGACATCTTGCTTTATTTGCACACTAAAGCCTGACCCATATGAGGAACTTTATTATCTTACACTCATGGAAATATAAAACATAAACATCTGGCCACGAATAATGTGTAGATCTTGTAACACAAGCTCTAGGACTGTTTTATATATACTCTAAAAGTTTGGAGTTTTGGTAAGTCTCTTTCTCTTCTGCTGCATTTATTTGATCAAAAATACAGTAAAAATGTGAAATATTATTACGATTAAAAACAACAGTTTTCTATGTGAATATATAGTAAAGTGTAATTTATTCCTGTGATCAAAGCTGAATTTTCAGCATCATTACTCCAGTCTTCAGTGTCACATGATCCTTCAGAAATCATTCTAATATGATGATCTGCTGCTCAAGAAACATTTATGATTATTATCAATGTTGAAAACAGCTTCATATTTTTGTGGAAACCGTGACCCATTTTATTTTTTTAGGATTCTTTGATGAACAGAAAGTTCAAACGAACAGCATTTATCTGAAGTAGAATCTTTTGTAACATTATAAATGTCTTTACTGTCACTTCTGATCAGTTTCATTCTCCCGTCCTGAAGCTCTCAGGAGCCGCTGGTCAAAGGTCAGTTTTGCAGCAGCTGCACATACAGCCGTTTTTGACGCTCCACCTGATAACTTTCACTTCCTGTTTGCTCTCTGATTTCTGTGACTTGAGCAAAACCAGATGAGAACGACTGCAGGTTCTGGACCGAATGATGCTGTTCGGTGCTGAGCTCAGATGCATTTCTCTCTAACTAAAGAGAAACACAATGAAACATTAAGTTGTGTTCATTGTTGCACTGTGTCAAATGATTTCATTAGCACAGGAAGTTGACAGGAAGCTGCTTCAGCCCACGGTTATGATGACTTCCAGTAATCAGTGTGCGTCGCACATCTGATAGAGCGCTGACTGATGAGGGTGCGTCTCATGAACTCGAGGGTCACTGACTGTCTGGAGTCCCCGGAGCCACCAGTGACGTGGGATATTTCCAGCATATGCGTATGCATACATATTTCAGATTTAAGGAGGACCTATTATTATCCCAGTCTTGATCTTGTTTTTGGCTTTTCCCAGTCGCAGTCTTTGCTATGTTTCACTTGAAACGGGCGTTGCAAAAAAAGAGGGCGAGGATTGAAAAAGAGCCCCACCATCACACACCAGAGACGGAAATTAACAGGGGCTTGGGGCAAAAATGCTGCCAAAATTAATAAAAATGCTCCCAAAAACCAAAATATGGTGCAAAAAAAAAGTCTCTGTATTCTTGTTTTTAATATTTACAAGCAATGTCACATGAGCACAAGTGCTGTTTTCCCGAATATCAGCATGTTTGCAAATGTAATATTGATTTTATACAACAATTGTGACTTCCATTTTAGACACAATATTGTCTGGTTTCCCTCTATTTTGAAAACAAAAATAGTTCCAAACAGTAGAGCAATTTCCCGAGCAACACAGTTTCAGTTTCTTTACTGAATGAATCCGCATTTTTGAATGAATCATTCTTATGAATGACTCGACAACTCACTCAGTCACTTCTGCTTTGTCACTGAATTAATCAGCCGTTCTGAATAAATTGGTTGAGTGAATGATTCACCTACTGGCGGTTTTTGTATCATTTTCTTTGAAACGTGCCTCTTACTAGAACAGGTTTTCATGCTTGAATGTTGATTATTTTCCTCATTGTTGCAGCTCCTCTCTTCCCAGTCTGTCAGTAACGCTCTGTTTAGTTCCTGTCTCTATGAAGCCCCTCCTTCTGAAAAGCACAATGTGCTCTGATTGGTGTTGTGGGAAATGTCCCGCCCCTTAACATAACCTCCAGTTTCAACACACTACTAACTAACTCAACCAGGCCCCGCCCCTTTATTCTGCGTATGAATTATTTAAATGAGGAATATTGTGAAGAAAACTCAAGACTACAATGGAGGCGTTTCAGGGAGTTCGGAAACACTGACACTGATATAGAGAATAATAATGAGCATATTATTCTCTATATCAGTGTCAGTGTTTCCGAACTCCCTGAAACGCCTCCATTGTAGTCTTGAGTTTTCTTCACAATATTCCTCATAAACAGCAACATTACACACTGAAGACAGATAAACGTGAAAAAGCACAGCATGCAGTTTTTAAGGATCACAGTGTGTTTTCTGAGGACGCTGGTTAAACAGCAGTGACATTCAGATGTTCTCTGAGCAGCACATGATCTTAAATGAAGTGAAACAGTGACACCGTGTGTCAGTCATAGGAACTACAGCACTACAGTAGAGAACAGGACGTTTATATAGAATAAAATAGAAAAATAAAATAAAAAATTCATGAATTGCTTTTAAAAATCAAAATAAACTTACATGTCCAGGAATCACTGAAAGTGGAATCATACGTCATATGAACTCATCAGGGGACCTGGAAGAAAAAAACAGATATATTAGAGAAAACAGAGCAGGGTTATTATCATCCATAACTACATCAGATTCTTCTCTTCATTTCAGCTTTTCTCACACAGAAATATTTACAGAAATGTGAATTTGCCAGTTAATCAGCAGGTGTTTTAGTCAGCTGGACCCCTCTGACTGTGAACTATATGCTCTTTTTAAGTTCATTTTATCAACACATTTGTTCACGGTTCTCTGATGTGAGTTAAGGGTCACATGATGTGCAGGTAAACAAATAAAAGAAGATTGTGTTCATTTTTTTAATTATTTTAATTTTACATTTTTATGATTCAATTCATTTTAGTGTTTTATTTTTATATTTTTATTTTAAAATATTTTTGTTACATTTTTATGACTCAATTAATTTTAGTAAGTTTAATTTATTTATATTTTTTACAAAAATAATTGTATGATTTTATGATTTAATTCATTTAAGTACATTTCATTTTGATATTTTTTATTTTAAAATTACTTTTATTTCACATTTTATGATTTAATTAATGTTATTAAGTTTTATTTTATATTCTTATTTTAAATATATTTTAATTTAACAATTAATTTTAGTAAATGTTTTATTTTGATTTTTTTATTTTAAAATATTTTTATTTTACATTTTATGATTTAATTAATTTTAGTATGTGTTTTATTTTTATATTTTATATTTTAAAAATATTTTAATTTTATATTTTGATTCAATTATTGTTAGTGATTTATTTTGATTGTATCAATTTTAAAATGGTTTTATCTTACATTTTATGATATAATTCTTTTTAGTAAGTGTTTTATTTTTATATTTTTTATTTTAAAAATTTTTAATTTTACATTTTTATGATTCAATTAATTTTAGTAAGTGCTTTTTTATATTTTATAAAAATAATTTTATATTTTTATGATTTAGTTAATTTTATAAAGTGTTTTATTTTTGTATTTTTATTCTAAAATAATTTTTATTTTACATTTTATGATTTAATTAATTTTAATGTTTTATTTTGATATTGTTTTTATTTTTAAAAGATTTTTAATATGACATTTTTATGATTTAATTAGTTTTAGTAAGCGTTTTATTCTGATTGCATTCATCTTAAAATTATTTTAATTTTAGCCTACATTTTTATAACTAATTATTAGACCAAATTAATTATTCGACCCCTGGCCTGTAGAATGTGGAGTTTCTTTTTAAATGTAAGTTGCATATTTTTATGCAATATTTGTCATCTATAAACACTGCCAGTCCCAGAAACTGCTAGTAAATTTCACAAATAGTTATAAAGAAACGAATCTGAACTAGAAAGACTGAAACCACAGCTAACAACGTTCTGGCAAGGTTCTCTCAAAGTTATGAACAAACGTTCTTCCAGTAACGTTAATAGAATGTTATCAATGTTCAGTGATATCTGGTCTTTAATAATGTTCTCAAAACGTTAGCGCAGAAACATTATTTACATCATCATTCATGGAACGTTTTTCTGAAACATTTCAGTTGGGCGTTTGTTTAAATGTAACTTGTTTCAGAACGTTCAGAGAACATTGAAAAGTAACGTTCCCATAATGTTTGAAGAATGCACAATGGACTGTTCCTTTAACGTTTGCATAACTAAGAAACAACATTTTTCATAACTTATGGATGTTCATCAGTATGAAGTGCACGCGCACCTGCTGCAGTGAAACACCTCCCGCTGCTCCAGCTCTTATTCTCACTGTAGACACACTTCTTCATCTGCAATTCCCAAAATACATGTTATTAATTAGCAAGTAAAAGTGATCACTATAGTTGGATATGATTGAACACTATCGGTTTCGTGAATCAGTGCATTTCTGCAGTGCACAATGAAGCACCATCATCATCATCATCATCATCCTCTCTGACGCACATCGAGGAGGAATCCCACCGCTCGCATCATCACCGCCAGTGGGCGTGGCTTCATCTCCGGGCTTCATTCATAAACTCCGGCTGCCATTAGGATGAAATGTAACGCGCCTGCTGGAGCGTCGTGCCATTGGTGAGCGCTTATAACGCGTCCCTCGCACGGACAGCATGCATTACAAATAGGTGAGTGATTCCCCCATTCACGCGCGCTGTTGTTTAGCGACACATCTGGCACTCATCTGTCTGCCTGCATTTAACGCGTTTGATTTAAAATGCATTATTGCATTGAGGACAAAGCGCGTTCTGAACACGCGTCTCTGGGTTCCGCTAATAATGTAACTGTGTCTGTGATGATGGAAATGTGTGTTACGCGGGTCTCTCGTGATCATCGACTTTGAAGGAGCGTCATTTCGCCGCCCTGCGCGGGACGCGTCGCGATGCATCAACATTTCAAAGCCACTCGATCAAAACAGAAATAGTGACGTAAGCGCCGAACAAACCTCGCGCTTTACCAGCCGCGCGCTGGATTAACTGTAAAACGCTCGTGCCTCAACGAGCAACAAAAGACTGTTGTGTGAGTTCCACACTGCAGAGGAATCATTCACCTCACACTGGCTTTATGTAATACTCTCAATGCATTCACATGTACAGATCTCATGAAACCAGCTTACATCATCCAATCACACACGTCACAACTGATTTCATATGATTTCATTTAGCTGAGGATTTAATTATTATAACTGACTAGTGATAGACTTGTACATACTGGCCAATATTTGCATATTCTGAGGTTATTCAAAATGTAAAAAAGTTTAAAAATATTAAATATTGTGCATAATTAATGTTTAGCATATATATAAGAGATGCACCGATATATCGGCCAATAATCGGTATTG